>OZ010597.1:75827829-76035329 GCA_963932145.1 Acanthosepion lycidas | reverse complement strand
TTGTGCTGAATTGTAATCCAAATGTCCTTTATAAATCAGGCCAGTAAATATGGCATTCAAACTCTGCCTAAAAACTCCTTCTGCCACGCTTTATCTTGTAGATTAGATAAAAAAAATAGAGTGTTGTTGTCATAACTGTACTGGAGCTGTTCATTCCTCACTGTTCTAGCCTTGATATAATTCAAAATCATTTATGCAGTGTGTGTGAGAGCAGGGGTTGACTTATCTCCCATTCTACAACCTCTTTCCCCACAAATGCAATATGACAAGCCTGTCACTACTATATTGCTATTTCCATGGCAAATGTTTCATTGTTTAGTTTCTTAAGTTCAGACATGAACAATGAGGTCACACCATGGAGTTGGATCACTGTCATTTCCTCCGTGTTCTAAAGGTAAGACGAAAGTTCCACTCAGACAATTTTTTTTTTTATCCAAGAACTGGCACTTTGTGGAATGGACTACATATAAGTGCTTCCATAACCTCTTCAAGTCAAGGGTCAATTATATATGAGATAAATAGAAGAGAAGGTAATATGAAGTGAAAATTATGAGGATAAGGAGGATAGATAATTTTCACTTCCTACCACCCTCTCTTCAATTCATCTCATACAACTCAGTCATCATTGCTATTTTAACCATAACTCGCTACTTTGAGCGGCTTTTGAGCCTTTTTTGCAACTTAGTAAAAAAGAAAACACAATTAAACTCAAAACCAATATCATCTATATGTAAAATTCTGTGACTTCTGTTAGTCTGTCCATCACACCTTCTAAAATAACCATACACTGACTGATTGAAACCAGATTTTGTGGAGAAGTGCAAACAGGTAAGGGGGTAAAAAAAAGTTGGTTTTCATTCAGTTTTTGGAAAAAATTAAATTTTATTATTTAATATAGAAAATACTCTCACTATTTTAAAAACAATTTAGTAATTAAAATAACAAATACTTATTTAATAAAAATGCAATTTTTTTTTTTTTTTTTTTTTACATATCTTTTCTTTGAGTTTATATATATACAAGAATCCTGTTTCCAGTTTGCCCTGCATTTGTGAGAATTATAAACAAATCACAAGGTGAAAACCTTCAAAAAGTTGGAATTTGGCTTCAGAAAGAAATACGTATGCATGGCCTGTTGTATGTTGCATACTCAAGAGTAAGAAATTAATACTTTGCTGTTAAAAAGAAAAAAGAAATTTTCTTAAAAAATATTGTTTATCATGAAGTCCTATAAAATTAAATTGAATTAAAGAAATTATTAAACCATAAAGTAGGGTTTTTATGAAAGTATTTTTCCAAACAAATCAGCTTATTCAAAATTCATTGATTGGTTTATGAAACTGAACAAAACATAGAGTTTTTAAATCTTGACAAAAAATGTTAGTAATAACTTCAACAATACTAAATACTGTGAGGAGTTCAACACACGTCAGTGTGTTGCAATAATTTCTTGTATAATAAATAATAGCAAATATTTTCACCAGTCATATTCATATAAGAATCAAGTGTCAGTATTTTTATCTTAATGTACAGTGTCTCAGAGAAATTAGCTTTGGATTCACTTTTTCTTTTATCTGAATAAATTGTCTTTTTTAACATTTTATGATTAAAATATTTTTTCTTTCATTCTTAAGTTGATTTGTTTTTTACTCATTGCTGAATAATTTAATAGATATTCAAAGAAAACTCCATGTAAATTTCATGAGTCTCAAGTGAATAAAATCAGCCTCATTAGTTGACAGCACGTAGAGTTGCATTGGTTTTCCAGTAAAAGGCATTTAAAGAATTATGGTTGATTTCAATTTTTGAAAATAAAGTCTCTTACTTAAGTGGCTTCCTTCTGTCTGTGTCCGTTCAAATGACTCAATGTTTCCTCTTCTTCATGTGAATCTATTTCTGGGCTACATGCCTTATGGCACTGGTTTGAAAACCAGTGCACACAACCTAAATGTGGTTTATGTAGATGCTTCTGACAGACATGGAATGGTTTAGAAAAAATAAATAAAAAGAAAAAAGAACCATGCAAAGAGTTTTAGAATTTTGGAATATAAAGCATTCACAGAGAGACTCTGAAAAGTGTTTGTGAATAATAAAGCATTGATAAATGTTTGAAAATACTTGATGTATTCCAGTCTGTTTGCATCCAATATGTGTACAGTGAGGAAACTGGAGTCTGATATAATTTCAATATATTTTTTACTTACTTCTGGTATTTTAAATGATGGATGAGCTGTGATGGGCACATGTGAAGCATTTATATAAAATTGAGTCTTTATTTTTCTTCAGTCATCATAAGAAATATTGAGATTTAGTAATTATTAAATCTGTGTGCAGATTTCTGTGTTGCAAGTTGGTACCTGCAACTCAGAAATCTGTGCACAGATTGCCACAGCTATGGCAGAGATGGCCAAATTAGCAAGAATATGGAGGAGCAAAATCAGCTTTCAAACAAAGTACAGACTGTACAAATTGTTGGTAGTCTCCATTCTCCTATATGGATATGAAATGTTGACACTGTTGGCAGGAACAGAGAGAAGGATCCATGTGCTTGAGAAAAAATGCATGAGTAAACTCCTTGGCATTTTCTATTGGGAACAAAACCCAATGAGCTTGCGTGGAAAAGGGTTGAAAGTTTTGTAGGCCACCAGGAACCTCTTCTCGCCACTATCAAAAGGAGAAAAATGGTGAGGTTTGGACACACTACAAGGTACAACAGCCTGTGCAAGACTTTGCAAGGCACCGTTGAAGGTGGATGTAGGAGAGGATGTCAACACAAAACCTGGTTGGACAATGTGAAACAATGGACAGGTACGACTATACCAGAATTGCTAATAGCTGATATTAATAAACCATTGTAGTAAAGAGTTAGTGTGGTTTCTGCATTCAGATCTGCCCTACAATTGCAAAAGTCAAGAGGAGGAGGAGGAGGAGGAGGAGGAGGAGGAGGAGGATGATGAAGAAGAAGAAGAAGAAGAAGAAGAAGAAGAAGAAAGTAAAGTTTAATGGAGAAAGTAAAATAAAGTAAAATAAAATAAAGGAAAACTGAGACTTTCTAGACAAAAAAAAAAGTTGTTTTCAGAATTACCGCCAAAAATTTATGGAATACATTGATTTTCAGGGGAGAAAACAGTAAAAATTGTACCTAAATTAAAAAAAAAAAATATTCTAGTAATTTGCAAAATTAGAATTGACATTTACATGAAACTGTACATTTAGTGTCTTTCAATCAACATAAGAAATATTGAGATTTAGTGATGGTTAAAAATAAAAATTAGAGGACAAAATTAAAAGAAGAAAAACTGAAATGATATTTATTACTCTGTGTTTGGTGAACCAAAAAATACTGTATTGTGTGACATGGCCAAAAATGTCTTGTGAAACACACATATCTACAAGGAAATAATGAAAGACATACATTGCTTCATTTAGCCATTATTTGTAAATTTTGATTTAAAATCATTTTATGGATCAATCATTAGAGTTATAATAATTAGAATTACCACAAGCATTTCATTTCCCCATGACCCAACCTGATAGATAATTTGGAGAAAGCTTAAGGAATCATTTACTTATTTTAATAGTCAGGGTGAAATCTGATTGGTTGTATTACTGATTGAATCTGTGTATAAAATGCAATAATTTCTTGTAGCATGCACATATATATGAGTCTATACATCTGCGGTAAATCAGTCACAGTGATAAATTAGCTTGTGTTACTTATTTCATCAACACATTTTTTTCTCTAAATGTAAACAGAAAGTCATAATATTTAAAATAAGATTATCAAACTATTATATGTATTCAAACAGGAAACTTTACATTCAAAATGTCTGTTTCTTTTAGTAATAAGTACAGTTTTGAATTTTATATGCCAAACACAAAACTATGCAAGTTTCCCCTTTCTCTACGAAAGTAGATCATTTTTTTTTTTTTGTAAGTCCAGATATTGTAAAGCAAAAAAGCAATTACAATAAAATTATATGTGAAAAAGTTTTTAGCATTCCTGGACCCAAAATATATAACTTTGAATGAGATTTTCACTATGACTGATTGTTGCAATAATTGTAGGAAAATATCTTTTTTATTATTGATCATTTCAGCCCAAGCAAGGCGATATTGCCAATAAGACTAAGGGATTACTGGAATTGGAAGAAAATGAGTAGACTTTATTGAAGAGAAAGGATAATAAAAGAACAAATTTCAGGAAGACAGAAGATGACAATTGAAGCTGCATTTAAATTTTTCAAGATCATAGGTAGCAGAGAAGCAATAAATCGGAAGTGAGTTTTAAGGTGTGAAGCATGAGATAAGAAATTATTAGAATAAAACTTATGATTTCATCTATTTTAACAGTAAAACAATGAGACCTAATTGTCAATCTGGTAGTACAATTAAATTCATGTGGTTCAGGTACTAAAGAGTGAACAATTAGAATAATTGCCATGAAAATAGACAGAGGGAAGCCATGTCATGGCAGCAGGAATGTAAATGAAGTTTAGATACCAAGTTAGGACCGATAACATTACAGATCCTTTGAATTTTGTTGAGAATTTCAAGATATATAGTGAGAACCTTGAACCAGATATGGCATCAATATTCAATGCACAGACAAATGGTACATTTATAAATGTGCAACACCGATTCTGTTGAGAAAAGTGATTCTGGCACAATACAATGACCCCACCTTCATAGCTGCAAACCTATCAATTGTTTCAATATAATCACTCCATTTTATGTCAGTAGAAAATGTGGGACCATGAAGGTATAAGGAGTTGTTCACCTTGAGGTTAGCATCAGCCATGCTGGTGAAGGATACAAATGGCTTTCTATGATGATTAAAAATAGCAGTTTTACTTCAATACATGAACAATCATAGCTCTTCATATCCTTTGTATCTATTAGTAATGTTTGTCTTTTGAACATCCCATGTAATGCCATCCATTTACACAAGCTTATTAAGTTGGTCACCCAGTGTTTCCCTCTACCTCTCTTGCTTTTTTATAGGTAGCTTCATGAGATTGCTAAAAAAAATGAGCATAGCATGATGAAAAGATGTCAAACTTGACGAAAACAAAATTTTATCGTGGAATTGTTTATGTTATTATTAAGAGGAAAGACCAAAGTTTTTTTAATTATTTTAAAATTTTTTTCCTTCTTTTTAGATCATTCTAAATTTTGATTGAAAAACCTTGTTTTTCTTTGTACACATGTTGAGCATTTTGAATTAGTGTTTTTACTAATTAAAAAAAATTGAACACCATCCTAAGCCATTTTCAGCAGAAACATTTTTAAAAGTACCATTTATTTCATTTACATTTTTCATTGCAATTTCAATTTTGTGAAGTTGTTTTACAGTTTTCAGTGTGTTGTCTTATTTCAATTTTATGAAATTTAATCTCACTCTTAACAGTCTTATTTTAATTTCTTTATAATATATTTTCCATAAAGCATCATAAACATGAAGGTGAAAGCTAAGTTCAAAAAAAAGTTAGTGCTGAAAGTTTTCCTTAAAAATAACAAGGTAACTAATTTGTTCACTTAAATCTAAGTAATTTCACTTCTCTCCTTCTGTAGAATAAATTATCCTCACGTAAGCTATCAATATGTTATGAAAATGTCATTCGTCACCTGTCAAGTGATGTGAAATGATATGACCTGTTTTGTTTTATTTTCAAATTATATCTTTTCGGTGCAGAAACTAAGTTAAGCTTGTTTCAAAATATTTTAAATAAACATTATAATT
Source organism: Acanthosepion lycidas (assembly GCA_963932145.1). Taxonomy (NCBI): domain Eukaryota; kingdom Metazoa; phylum Mollusca; class Cephalopoda; order Sepiida; family Sepiidae; genus Acanthosepion; species Acanthosepion lycidas. The sequence continues at coordinate 76,029,586 of OZ010597.1, read as the reverse complement.
TCTAACTTTCTTAAAATAAGTTTTGAAAAATTATAATTGATTTTTAAAAGAATTTCAAACTGAGATTTTCATTTTTTTTAAAATGGAAAAAAATGGTTGACATGATTGATTATCTGTCAATTTTTTTTACTCATAAAAAAACAAGATTTTTAACAAAAATTTTGGACATGCTAGGAACAATTGAAAAATGTAAAAAAAAATACCCCAAAAGTACTTTGATCTTTCCTCTTAATAATAACATAAACATTTAGATGATAAAGTTTTTTTCATCAAGTTTGGCATCTTTTTCGTCATGCTATGGTCTTTTTTAGCGATCTCATGAAGGTACCTATTTTAATATGTAATGTGAGTGTTAAATTTTCCAAGCCCTCATTATGGGTCCCAGAAATTTAAACCATTTCTTTCTGATTCTAAGTATAAGTACCTTTTTTGTTTCTATTTTCTTTAAAACTTCCTTGTTGCACACATGCTCCATCCATGGTATTCTCAACATCCATCTAGAGAGATACATCTCTGTTGCCTCGAGTCTCTTCTCAGATCTGAAAGAAAATTGTCCAGTATTTACTGCCATATAGGAAGATTGATATTACATTGCGGTCCATCACTGTTATGTCTTCTTCCTAATGAAACTTTCGTTGTTTCTGTAGGAAACCAGAGTTTAGTTCCAGGTGGGTGTGGGATTAGGGTTGCAAAGCTGAAACTTAAACTTTGGCAAGAAGGGAGACAATCTACTGCAACTACATCCATTAAGGTGAGGAGTAGGAGCCTAATATCTTCTGAAATTTGTTAACCAAGGATGGTGAGTTCAATCCTAGGTGAGATCAAAATAGTCAGCATAGTTAACAGTTTCTTTTTTTGTTCTTTTTAGTCTGGAAATACTCAAAAACATTTCTCCTATAAATTAACTGTTTCTTTTCATCATATCAGTTAATAAGAGAACATGAACTAATATAGAACCTCTAGCTTAATGTAAAATTTTAAAAATGAGGAGATGCCTGTATTTATTTTTTGGGGTCTAAGTATTTTATAGCATAAAAGATTTTTGTGCAGTACAATGATGCTTACTCTCAAATTAAGCTTGTATTATTATTTTCTTTTTGAAATAAGAAATTAATTTCAGATATTAAATGGTGGTATGCTTTATTCTAAAACACATGCAACCCAAATTCCAATGCAGTCGATAGTTTAAGTATTATTTACACCAACCAAGCCAAGAATTATTGCTAAGTGATCTGAAGACTTGGTTTTTCTATTTATTCCAAATGTCATTAACCTCATGGGATTATTGACGTTTTTACACACAATTGTGCAGCCATTTTTGTTTTGACAACACTTCCTGTTCTCAAAACTAATAAAACAATCTTGACATTTGCAAATTATCGAAATATGCTCATATAATAACTTTTTTTTATCAAAGGCATTTATAAACTTTGCTATCTTCTTAAGATCTTCACATACATTATCCAAATGCAGTAGGTTATCGTTAATGCAATTTTCTTCTTTTTGTTTCCTTACTTTCTTACTTATTTTCACATTGATGAAGTCAAGCATTGTATATTATTTTATCCCTAAACAAATCAGTCATGAGTCTAGGAGAATGGGAAACAAAATGAAAAGAAAAAACAAAGATAGATCCCAGAGGATAATTTTTGTTTTTGTTGTTTGCACAGCAACCAAATATTTTCTTTCAAAAAATTGTTTATTGTATTTCAACAGACATTTTGGTCATGGCTTGCTTTGTTGACAATATTTATTTTGTAAGTGACGTACAAAATTATTACGGACAAAGGTCAATTATTTTTTACAAAATTTGTGCTCATTGTTCTTTAATGTTTTTGGTTTTGTTTCAAGTTCAGTCCATTACTTTTTCAAATGAATTCCAAGATTATTTTAGAATATTGCAAAGAAAGCTCTTTTTTTTTGTATGATGTTTTTAAAAAATTTGTATTAAGAATTATTTGTTTGATATTTGAATTATTAAATAATTCTATAATAATCCTGCAGTGTTAAACCAATTTTTTAGACAAAAGTTTCTCATTGTATTTATTTATGGTTCTGTTAAAGTCACAGTTTTATGGCATATTGATGTTTCTCTAAGAAATCTTCATCTCATGTCAAAGAAGATTTTTATGTAGCTTCTCTGTTTGGATATTCAATTGCATTTTAGTTTCTAACCAGATTTCTTTTAAAAAATATCTAACAGATTTCACAACATGCCTAAGAGTGATGATTGCATAGTTTTTAAGTTGAAGGCATTTAATTTACTTTGAGATTTTAACATGTTGACTGCCAGAGGTCAATTATGAAATCTGACTTCAAATGCCAACTTAGGCAATAAAACATTTTTAAATTGCTTTCTTTTATGTGTTATATTTTCAATAATTTTTTCCCATAAAAAGTTTGTTTTTAGTTGTCAGTATAATTTTTCATTCCTTAGTCATTGTAAAAACAACAAAAAAACTTATGGTTGTAGTCTTGATGGCATAAGCACAAAAACAAGATAGCTCATAATCTGCACGATAATTAAAAATGCCAACTATCAATTAACTTGTGGTTGGAAGTCAGTGTGTTAATTACCTGTATACTCTATTATGATTTATTTTCTTTTACAAATCCCTATTTACTCTGTATTTTTCAAACTATATTTCAATAATGATTAGACTATATGTAAAAGGTTTAAAGTTAGTAAATCAAGAAAACTATGAATAGATCATAAAAGATGAAGCATTGTTTTTATTGATATTGCCTGATGAGGACCAGGCTAATGGCTACCTGGTTACAATAAGTGTCAGGGTAATAACTACCTGGTTATTTGAAGTGTGTATGGTGTATGGGTGTGCATGAATTGTGACTCAGAATAAAAAATCTGAGAGCAGTTCTGATTCTAACAGAGTTCATTACATTCACTTATGCAAAAATACCTTTGGGAAAAGTATGAATCTTATCTCTTTTCTCTCAGCTATGGGTTAAATATCAGGTTAAACTGGGTTCTGTAGCCTTGGTTGATAACCATTCTAGAGATGATGACTTGATAAAATTATCCAACTCCCAGCAAGCCAGAGCCATTTGTAAGGATGCATCAACCCATGAAAATATACTGTGACTGAACTTGAATTGACTTGTGCATTTTGCCACAGGCAGAGAAAAAAAATTTCTTTTTTTTTTTATTTTGAGTATTAGGGTAATGGTTATGTGTTTATTTGGTGTGTCAAGATAATGGATACCAGGTTATTGGGAGTGATGGGATCATGGCTACCTGGTTACTTTCAGTATCAGGGTCATGGCTACCTGGTTAATTTGAGTGTAAAGGTTATGGCTACCTGGTTACTTTGAGTGTTGGTGTCATGGCTACCTGGATACTGTGAGTGTAGGTGTTATGGCTAACTTTTTAATTTGAGTGATAGCATCATGGCTACCTGGTTACTTTGAATGTCATATTCATGGGTACTCATGAAAGCAACTTTCTCTAAAATTGGCTACCAATTAGATGTTTTTTCTCCTATTCTCATTCTCCTTGAAACCCTGCATTCTACAAAGTTGATAGAATGTCTTTAAAGACTTTAGGTTTTTTTATGTCATATATTTCTTCTATTTTTTTGGTTTAGATTGTCTCTCATTACCTAAAGCAAGAACGTCTTAATTCTTGAAGTGTTGCTTGATTTCACTTAATGTCATAATCAGCTCAGTTCAATTCCCTCACTCAACCTGCTTTCTGATTAGATTAAACTTTGTTTTCAAAATAGTAACATTTTAGAACATGAATCAATTCAATTCAACAATTCTTTTACTTTTAAAATTTTCAGTAAATGATTTAAAAACATTTTTAAAATAAAATTAAACCCTTTCTGAAAATTAAATTCTGTTTTTTGGCTTATTTTGCCTTGAGTGGTCAGGGAAATTGATTCAATAATATTCACCCTACTCAACCTAAACTTTTCACATACTATAACTGTGTCCCTTAGTTTTAGAGCCTATGAATTTAAAATTATTTCCCATTATTGATAATAACACAATATACAATACATATTTACCAGCTTAAATGTTGTCATTATATCTGATTTACCTGAAATCATCATAGCCTTCTTTGAATAATTAGTATTGAATTCACTTACTTTGGTTTGAATAATTTCAAAGGCTTTGAGATTTTCAATATTTCTGTGCTTACAGTTATACATTCTGGCCTGTTTGTAATTTTTTAATTACCAAAATATAATTAGTCATATAGAAGGGAGACTGAAATAAAGACAGTGAATCCCATGAGTGAAATGATATGTGCTGTTTATTGCCATGAAAATTCCCTCGTTTACCTGTTATGTTCAAAGAATTCATACTGTTGATGGAATTTTTCATTATTCTTAAAAGTTGTAGCATGTAAGTGACTTAAAAAAAAATGATAAAATGCTTGGCATTTATGAAAGTAAATTATGAAAAGGAGCGAGTTTCTTTCTGTTTGCTTTTCCTTTTTATCTGATTTGTAATTAGCTTAGAAATGAGATTTTTTTATTCTCATATTCAGAGAAAGTGAAAGAGAAGTAGAAACTGCAAGCAGGAAAGCAAAATAGTAAATGTTAACAGAGGGAAGTGTCTTGGGGAAAAAAGGAGAGAATAAAAATCAGAAGACAAAGGCAAAAAAATAAGAAAGGCAGAGAAAGAGAAAAATAGAGAAGTGTTGGTAAGATTAGAAAAGGAAAACAAAGGAGAAAGGAGCATGAGAAAGAAGATAAAAAGCAAGAGATTGATTGAATGAGAGTAGATCACAAATAAACTGAGAGAGAGAGAGAGAGAGAGAGGAAATGGTAGCTGAAGACAAGAGGTTAATCAGTTAGGATTGCATGCATATTTAAAAAAGGGGAAAAAACTTTTCTCATGTGAGATGTCTCTGATGCCTTGCTTTGATTTTCCATTGTCTGATGCATGAAATACAGCTGCCAATATATGCGTGCACTCTTAATGCTACAGTTGACACCTTAATAAGATGGCCAAGTGCATTTTTCCTGCTTTCAGTGCCTTGCAGTTGTTTTTCTTACTTTTAGATTAGAATTTTTTTCTTTTCCTTTTTTTTTTTTTTTTTTTTTCATTCAGAGTTTATTTGCTTGATTTTGTTGATAAGATTTTCTACTCTTCTAAGGGAACTCATGTCTAACTGCATATTGAACTGAATCCTATTTTCTGTGCACTAAAATGAAGATAATGAGTCATTAGCAGAAAAGTTTGTCTTAGGGCTTTATAGTTAAGAGTTACTAATTTTGATAGTGTCTGCTTCTTATTCATGATGGTTCTTTGCTTTGTTTTGTTTTTTGTTTTTTTTGTGGTTTCTTTTTTTTTCTGAGCTTTTCTAGTAGTTTCTCTTTCTCAATATGTCCAAGTAAGAAATCTTTACAAAACTGGAACATTCTCAAAGAAAGAAAAGGCAAAAATCTGAATTCACATTATTACATCTGCATAACATCTGCAGCTCTGTTATTACAAGATGTCAGCTTATCATTCATTTGTTTTGAATTTTTTCACTTTAACTTGAAGGCTGAAGCATATGTCAGTAAAAATTGCACTAAAATTAGAAGAAGATCATTCTTTTTTATGCATATGTGCACATGAAATCTAACTGTACTCACACACATTGAGATTGAACTTTATATACAAGTCCGTCAGGTGGTGTATGGATGTCTAAGTAATCATTAAAACTAAGAATTGAATTTCTCATAATGTCAATTTATCAAGTGATTTTTACTTGATCTAATTCTCAATGTTTCCAAGTAAGAAATGTTTACAAAACTGAAACATTTTCAAAGATAGAAAAAACCCAGAGCTTTTGAAACAAATTATATCTAAATACATAAAGATAAACTTTTAATAAATACTTGATTCTCATTTTTATAATCACATATGTAAATAATATATAAATTCATATTATGTATAAAATCTAACTGAATTGTTTATAAAAATCAATTAGACATCTTTTATTAAATATGATAGAAAAGTAAAATTTTATTCATTTTTTTTATTTAGTTTTATTTAGTTTTTCTCCATTTGGTGGAAGTGAGGGAGTACAAAAACTGTCTATATCATCCATTGTCCCAAGCACTTTCAGCCACCTCATTAGCCATTTTCAAGAGGGTTTTGTTTTTGTATTGTTCCTTTCTTTTCATGTTTTGACTGTTTGAGATGTGGTTTTTTGTGTGGTTTTGAATACTAGTAGGAGTGTTTATTCTGAGCCTTCATGTTTTTTTGCAATGTCCCTGAGGATCAAATTTTTAGTCAGTTATAGATTTCAGTATTGCAAAATTTTATTTATTGAAAATGAATATTGCTTTTCTAATCTACTGAAAACTCTTATTGACTAAATTCTGCTCAACTTGGCATACATTCAATTACATAATTTTATGTATATCAATAGGTGTTATCATTATTGATTTATTTTATATTGACAGATATGAACAGACTTAGATATATAGATGTAATAAGCTTTGGTTCACTGCCAAATGAAAAGAGATGAGGTTGAGCAAGATTGTGTTGCCAAGTAAAGATGAGTTTCTCATAAAATCAGTATTCAAAGTTCTCATTTTTTACTAACCTTGAACACTAACTACTAGTGACAATGGAAACTACACAATCTCTAGAGGTAATCATATGAGAACAAATATTGTATTTTGACCACAAGTGGACCACCATCATATTTCTGAAGGATATCTTTTTAAGACAAGCAGTCCTTGTAATTATAATTCTTGATATCACAAGAAAGAGCATTAATAATAATAAATAAAATAAAATTAGTAATAGATAAAATGAAATTAAAGAGACAAGATCGTTGAACATTTTATTTATTTATCTATATATACATCAATAAAAACTAAAGGAAAACTTAACTGAAAATTTTGAAAAACTAACATTTTTATTTTTGCTTATAAATGCTTATTGCAAAATAAAATCCTTACATTTACCTTGAAGTCCATCAGAGGATGAAACATGTTGGCTAAGATCTTTTTCCTTTTGTTTTTATTCATATTGTCCTCTTACAGATATATTTCTAGTCTTATCTGAAATTTTACATAGTCTAAAGAGTGTGTTGAAGCATGAAGCAGTCATTGCTTGGTGTTGATGTCAGTGTCCATTTTATATATATATATATATATATATATATATATATAATGAACACCTCCTTGAGTAGATGCCTTGCATATCACTTATCAGATCAAAGTGCTATAAAAAAAACATCTATCTACCCATAATTTACAAGAACCCTTGAGACAAATTCTGGTTGAAAACTAAAATTCTATATAAATCACATTACCAGAAACTTACTATAAGAGAGGTTCTGTATCTTAAATGTCTTTCTCCCACTATCAACCGCACTTTATTTAACAGTGGGAATGGAGTGTTAAAATAAAAATAAAAATAGAATGAAGCTCATTTGAATTTCAACCATACTCACCATGCAAAGGCTCAGTATAAACACTCCTATTCAAAACAACACAAAATTAAAATTCTAATTTAAAAGTCAAAACATGAAGAAAAACTAACACCACCCAAAACAAAACCCCCCTTGAAAATGGTTAAAGAAGTGGCTGAAAGCACTTGAGGACAATGAAAATTATGGAAAATTTTTGTACTTCCTTACTCCAACCAAATGGAAAAATGTAAGAATAGTGGAAATTAAAATTAAATTTTCCTTGTCTGCCATATTTAATGAAAGATGTTTAAAAAAAAGTTTGCTGCCCAAATATACATTAATATACATATATATATATATATATATATATATATATATATATATATATATAATCTTACTTTTTGGCTTTATAAAAAGATCAAACAATTGTACTATCAAAATCTTGAGGTAGTCTTTGTGGTTCTCTCGCTTACCATTGCTTTATAATAGACACATTATAAAAGCTAAACCAAACAACTCCACAAAAAAATCCAAACAGCATTTTGCTTGGTAATGAGAAGTTTTAAAAAAGTTTGGTCTTTTTATTTGGGTGGTCAATGAGTAAAACTAGATGAATAGAGCTCAAGAAATAAGTGGAATTTCTTTGAGCTAATACACCAAAAGAAATTCTTTTGATACTTGTCTTAATCTTAATCTCATATCTTTAAATTAGGTTGTTCTGTTTATTGCATATGAAAACTATTTTGCTATTTTCTACTGATTTTTTTGTTTGTTTAGTACAAAACACTTCAATCATAATGCATCAACTCAAATTAATTTTAATTTTGAAAAACAAACAATATTTTTACTTTTGTTTATAAATACTTGTTGCAAAATAAAATCCTTACATTTGCCTTGATAAAGTCCATCAGAGGACAAAATGTGATGGCTAACATAAGTTTTCCTTTTGCATTTAATCATATTGTCCTTTTACAGATATATATATCTATATCTATCTATCTATCTATCTATCTATATATATATATATATATATATATATATATATATATATATTACAAGGTGCATTAACTTAAATTTAATATCATTAGTTTCAGTAGACAAATGATGCAGAAGTTTGTTTTTTTTATTAAATGATAAAAGTGTTGCTTCTTTACTTACATTTTCTTTTTCTTCTGTTTGCTATTTGACCACTGGTGACCAAGCAGTCAAGCATGTTGCAGTTGCTTTCAATGACAGCAGTGTTCATGCTAACATTATTTATGGTGATAATGATGACCATTATAACATCTGCCATTGTGAGTTTTCATTTCAAACGGCAGTTCTTAACCACCCTTCACCAAAAGCTTTGCACTTTAGGCTGGTTTTATTCAGATCAAGTTCTTCCCACTCCTCAGTAATTATCCCTGCATATCTGCACATCTATTTGCAAAAGGCTCACTTTTTCTGGGCACACATTTCTCTCATTACTGACCAGTATTTTCAAAACTGCCAATAATGAATTCTGGTAGGACTTCTAATTTTCACAGAATCGCCTTGCAGCGTAGGTTGAAAAGTTCTGGCAAGAAGGCACATCTTTGTCTTACACCCCATTAGTTTATTTATTAAAGCTAAAAAAAGTTATTTTGGGAGGGTTGAAATGGAGAGAAATATATATATATATATATATATATATATTTTGTAAAGAGTTAATGGTTTTATTTTTAATCTGACATTTTTATTACTTCCAATGTTATTTTTAGTGGATATCCGTGTTTGAAATAAACACCCCATTTTTTATTTTAAACAGTCTGTATTATGTCAACTGGTTTGCACACACAAGAAAACTTAATAAAGAAAATATATTCTCAGATATGGTTTTGGGAAAAATAGAACCTTGATGATGTGTGATGTTTTCTGTGGCTGAGCAACCTGAAGCATATCAGATCAAATGGTGGTTTCTCCTACAAAACTGGATACATGTTCAAACCCTCCTGAAGAGTAAATTTTGTTTATTAAGTTTTCTTGATTGTGCAGGCTGGTAGATATAAATACACAGTTTAAAATTAAAAAAAAATGGGGCTTCTATTTTTAACATTTGAAGTAATATATATATATATATATATATATATATATATATATATATAAGTTTGGTTAAAACCAATGAAAGTTCTTTAAGTTTGTTTTGATTTTTTGTTTTTTTTGTTTATGTTTTTTTTTAATATTTCGAACCAAGATCAACACCAATACAACAAAAAATAAAAATAAACTTCAAACAACCAATGCCTATGAATTTGCTTGTCAACTTGGACAATGTCTCTCTAATAATAATAATTCAAATAATATATACATTAGAACATGTGAAACTTTTAGTTGTGGTCAGCTACCATTCACTGGGAATTTATTGAAAAATATCAAGGCTCTGGTAGTTAATATGGCATTGAGCTCTCTTTCTAGCAGACTTCCTTAGCAGTCATTTATAATATATATATATATATATATATATATATATAGGACTTTATAGGTTTCAGTTTTGTTCCATACTGATTGTCAAAACATTTTAATTGAAAAAATCATTTTATAACAATCTTTTGAAAAATAATTTTTATGCTTCTGTTAATCTTTTGGGAGTTGGTATCAATGATTTGTGTAATTTGTCTTTAAAATATTAGATGTAAAATCAAAATGAGACTTTACTTTTATTGTTTACTTTTTTGAAAATCAATATTAGAACAATTCTCTTGAGATTATTAAAAGGTTGAATCCATCATTAATACAAATATAATAATTTATACTTGATTTTGACTGCTTTTTTGGGGTTTTTTTTTTTTTGGGTTCTGTTAGTTGACAGCAGCAATTCTCAGGGGTTAGCCACTTAAACCAAAGTATTTCTTATAAAATTAAATTCCAATTTTTTTTTTTATAAAACCTTCAATCCATCATTTGTTTTAAGTTGACAAATTTAGTATTCAGTCAGCAGTGATTTTATTTTACTACTAAGATATAAATATACCTTTTGATATTGTTCCAGAGTGATTTCATTTTTTTTAAATTGCAGTAGCTTCAACTCTAGAATTAAAAACAAGAACTTTCAATGTGTTGGGGTGAGACCTTCTTGTAAAGTCAACAGCCATCTAGCACAGTGCTGTAGTCTGTGCTTCATAGCTATGCACACAGCCAGTATGATGGTAAATCAATATTGCTATGCAGAAGGCACAATAAGTGATTTCTTTTCTTACTAAATGCTCTTTTATTATGGTCTTGTGTCAGACTAAGGTAAACTTATTATAGATGTAGTACTCCAACTCTGTTTTATTTCCCCAGAATGGGAGAGTATACCTTTTAATAATTACCCCAAGTATTTGTTTGCACATGTAATCTTTGTAATAAAATAAAGTTAGAGAACATGTCAGTTTTTGTTTATATTTTTTGAATTTGGAAATGAAATTCAGCTGGTTAAGAACAGCAAAACAAATATTAATGTTAAAAAGTAACGGAAAAAAACTGACAGTTTTTGATGTTTAGTTCCTTTGACAATCATGACTAAACACATACATGCACATATGCGGTTTATACTGCATCTGTGCTAAATGGACCTTAGTTACAGTTTCTGGGAGAAAGCACATAATCTAGCATTATCAACTGTTTGAACAAGTCCAGTATGATCAAATCCTCGGTCATGATGACTTGTAAACTCATGCTAACACAACCTATGTGGGTATCACTTATGGTAAACAGACTGAATGATGTATCTAGAAGGGAAAATAATGATATTATGAAAATGTTCACTTTTCACCAGATCTTAAACAAAATGTTAGGAAGGAACCTCCAATCAGTAAAAGTTAGTGAACTTGAGAAGTTTAAATTTCCGGAAAAACAGTTTTAAGAGAAAGATTTTATAAATTTCAGTTGACAGTAACGCTAACTGTTTGGTCAGTAAATGCAGAATGTTTCCTGTTTGGAAGTGGCTAATCTCACCATTGGTTCTGCTTTGAATGATCTTCATGCTTACTGTGAAATTGGTCAGATCTAAATGGCAGGAAGTCAGCCAATGTTTTAATTATAGCTTTTACGGTTACTAATGAGAACCTGTAATTTTAGACAAAGAATATGCAGTTCTGTAATAATTGTCACTTTAAATTGATGCTTACAATCCTTGTCTTCATCCAGCACAATGTAGATAGTAGGAAAGAGTTTGGATGGGGGATCATTGTGTTGCACTAAACATCCAAGGAGAGAACGTTTGCCTGTCTTGAAAATCAACATTTGAAACCCTGGCTTTTACTGAAGCTCACAGACATGCCACTGGTACAAATTAGGCAATTATTTTAATCACCATATAAATGAAGGTCTTTAAGAATGCTGGTGTTAATGTTGATGAAATGATAAGTAGATGATTCTTTTTAGGGGATTTAAGGAATATTTATATTTCATTTATTAAACTTTGCCTGCATAAAATCCCTAGGGAGAATTGATTTTATTTCTTATTTTTCTCACCATTCTCAGCATAGAATTTCATTTTTTTTTCATGTTAGTTGGGACATCATTCAGGTGGGTGGTTATAATTTACAGGTTGTTTTTTTAATTTTTTCTTCAGTTCCTTCCTCTTACCAGAAGAGCAAAGTATCACATTATGGAATCTCTGTAAAAATTATTCTCAGATATCTTTCTTATTATAACCAAGCATCTAAAATTTAGAAATAGGTCATTTTTATGGAGTATGGATATACCAGGCTGGTATTAGACAAAACATTGATTATTGTATTTTCCCAGCAGTGTGGATACTTTGACCTCAAGACCACAACTCCCTATTTTGATTTGTTAATTTTTACAAAAAAGGAATTAATATAAAATTAAGTAAAATTAATCTGTACATTGAATATTGCTGCCATATCTGATCTGGTACTCCAGCTATATATCTCAAGATTCTTGACAAAATCTAAAGCATGGTGTGCAATGTTATCAATCCTGACCTGGCATCTCGACTTGTCACTCTACCACCACCATGACATGGTTTCCCTCTGTCTTTTCTATAAACATTTTCATGGCAGTTGTTTGAATGAGCTCCTCCTCCCCTTGGTACCTCGACTGCATGAATTTAAGTATATTACTAGGTTAGCAACTAGGTCTCACCATTTTACTGTTGAACTAGCTAGATGTAACCATACATTCTATTCTAATAGTTTCTTTTCTTGCAATTCTCACCAGTGGAAAACTATTTTTTTCATGCTTCCCAGCCACCTACACTCTTAAAAAATTAAATGCAATGTCACTTGCCATCTTCTGTCTTCCTGAACTCTGTTCTTTTATTGTCCTTTCTCTTCACTAAAGTTTTCTCATTCTTTTTACTCCCAATAACCTTTATGTCTCAATGGCATTATTGCCTTGCTTGGTGAAAAATAATTAAAAGAGTAAACATTTAGCATAAAGTAAATTTTCAAGACTTATTTTATAATGGACTCATTATGAATGTTGAACCACTCTTCTAATGAAGGACATATTTTTATTAAGATTATTTGCAAACATTTTATATTCTTTCTCAAAGTCCAATGATCATGTAATTCTTAGCAAAAATCTCTTGTTTTGCTGAAGTTGTGTAACTTGGACTCAACTTCTCTGCCATTTGTTAGAATTGAGAATAATGCAAATATGAAGAAGTGTTGAAGAATTCTTGGTCAAAGTATGATCAAAAAGCAGAATTTTAAAAAAAATTCCCATCTTGGTTGAGCCAAGAACTCTTCAATACCACCTTGTACCATTCTAATAGCTTCGTCATTCAGGCTGATCTTATATACACTTCCTGATTTCTCTCACTTCATTTCTTAGCTTTGATCTTTCCTTTTTGTTCCTCTTTGTCACTTATGTCCAAAATTAAAAAAACAGCTTTCCAGAAAAGGAAGTTGAATTTAAATAAATACTATTTTTTTTATCTAAAATTTAAAAAAAAAATCAACAATCCTTTTAAAAAGAGTAAACTAATTCTAAGCTAAAATGTGTGATATATTTGTAATTTCAGTTTAGCTGAATAGTTATGACCAACTGATTGACTAAATTGGTTGGTCTCTCTGTTAAGGTCATGCAAGCATCTGTGCAATTGTTGTGTATCTGTTTTTTTTTCTTTCTCATTATAGTAAAATAAATCTTTTTTTACATTCTATGCTTATCCCAAAAATTTTTATGTTCTTGAGAATAACTTTAATCAAAACTTGAATTGTGTTCAACAGATAATGAGTTTTTGAAATTTATGTTCTTACTCTAACATCAGTTTGTTTCAAGCAATTGGCATGAGTTGAGGGCAATTTTGATGAGAAACTGCATTTAGGCAAGATTTACCTTATTTAAACTTGCTGAAACATTGACAACAATTGATTGCAAGAAAGAACATACCTGAGTTGATTATAGGTGGCAACTGATTGCTTTAATTGCTAGTCTTATTTGAATAGATTGAGTGACTGTCACATCTAGATGTCAGGCAAACAGAAATTTCTTACTAGTTAAATATTGCACTAACAAGAAAGAAGCTACAAATACCATGAAGAACAATAAGAAACCTACAGTTGACCAATTAGTGATACATTGGGAACAATAGGGTATAGTGTATTAGTTAATGAGCTGTCACACAAGTAGCCATGGTGTATTTGTTCAAGTTTCTTTGTATGTGTTTCTACTTATATATAAGGAGGTGCTGAAAAGTTCTAGTTTGAACTAATTCCCAAAATCTGACGAAGTGACTAAACATCATCAGAAAAAAAGATGTTTATGACCATATCACAATAAATTACCAGTTCTTGTACAATCACCAAAGTTAAGCAACATAAAGCCTGGTCAGTCCTAGATGGAAGGCCACTGGGGAATACCAGGTGCTGTAAGCTTGGATTTATGGATGGTGTAATGGATAAGTGACTCAGAATTTGAAATTGGGGAACTGAGTTCCAATTCCAGTTGAGTTCATTATATTCACTTACATGCAAACAACCTTGGGAAAGGCATGAATCCACCTCTTCTCCCCTCAATCAGAGGTTAATTAATAGGTCTTGTATCAGTAAATCATTATCTCAAATATATACTTACAATTTTAAAATATTTTCTGGCTTGAAATAACTTGCAAAAAGTTGATAATCCATATATATATATATATATATATATATAATTTGAAATTATTCATATATATATATATATATATATATATATATCAAGAAATTGTCAAGAAACTTGTCTATGTCAAGATATATATGTCTATGTATATTAGCTCCATAGACACAGGTGTGGAGTCAAGGGCCAGACTAGGTGTGTTTGCTGTGATTTCCATAGCAAGTAGTTATTTTTTATGGGAACAGAACAGCCTCAGCTTGAATTTGAACACTGCATGCCAAACTTACTTCCCATGTTGATAACTACTACACCATACATATCCCCTACATATATATATATATATATATATATATATATATATATATATATATATATATATATATATATATATATATATATATATATATATATATATATAGTGCACTGGGGCAGCAAATCATTATTTAAACATATATTCTTAAATATAACAGACAATGAATGTCTGTTATGTCTGATCATGAGTTGTTCTAGTGTTTGTATGTTTGCTTTAATTTCAGGGGAAAATAAAGACAAAAATTGTCCAACTTCTGGATATTTTTTTATTAAGTTGGTCCTTGATCTAAGCTTTCGGCTGACATGAGCCATCTTCAGAGTAGTTATACAGATATTTTAACAAAGATATTCACCATTGAAGATTATGTGATGTTAACAGTTGCAGAATAGGAGACACAGGTTGTAAGTTCAAGATCTGGTTCTATGACGTCATACTATGCAAGAGGCTGAAATATTAGCAACAGAACAAATGTCTAGATGCAATATAATGTGTTGTGACTAGTTTGAAATGTAATTTTGTTAAGTGTAGGTTGCTTTGTTTTAATGTAGATGGCCTCCAATATCTGAAGGTTCTTTTTACTGTGTATGCATGTGTATTATTGTGTTATTAACTAATATCTGTTTAATATTATGTATATGGCAATGTTTTTCAAAGGAATGTTGTTTAATAGAACTAAGATCAGAAAGGTGACAGGTAAGTCTACGAGAGAGTGCAGTTGTAGTAAAACCAATCTATGTAGTGGATTTATTATTAGCATCAGAGATACACTCTCTGAACGGGCATGTAAATTGATACACTACATTGGTTTGTTGTAGAGGATTTAGTTGTGTGGTGTAGGGTTATTAGAGACTAGGAGGTCAACTGTTTTAATTTTTTTATAATATATGATGAGCTTAACTTGTTTATTATTATTAATGGGTTTAACATTTCTACCTATTATGTTTTTGAGTGTTGTTTTGACCATGTTTATTAAATTATGCATTTGGTTACAATAGTATAAGTTAATAGTATTATGTTTATTTTGATGTAAACTATTATTATTATCAATTTTATTAGAGGTATTATTAAGATTATTGAGATACATTTTAATTTGTTGATCAATGACACAATTAAGAAATCCATTATTAACAAATGTTTGTTTAATGTTATTTAATTCTTTATTGAATATGGTTTTGGAAGAAGATATCATTTGTGTGTGCTGGATTATGTTTTTTATAACAGCTAACTTATATCATTGGGGGAATTCACTATTGTAATTAAGAAGACACAAATTAATGCTTGTGGGTTTCCTATATAGAGAAGTAGTAAGTTTATGTGTGCTGAAATCAATAAATACATCAAGGAATGGAATTTTATTATTAATATTAAGTTCTAATGTAAATTTGAGGATGGAGTGATTTTCAAATTTGTTTTTAAAAACCAATTTGTTTTGTTTTCACCAGCATTGTGAACTAAGTTGGAATTATTTACATTATTTACACTTTGACTATTGTCCTCATTTTTATTGTTACTATCACAATGTTTCGGCTATTGTACCCTCCAGCCTTTGTCAAGTGCTTGTTGATCCAGGTAAACTTCAGAGAATGATCAAATGGGACATTAGCTGAGCATTGATTCATGAATTTGGTGAAATAGGGATTGTGAGTTCAATCTTTGGACCGAATAGTACAGACTTAGACTCAGTAGAAACAGGGTGAGTAATAAATGAGTAGTAATAAAAAGAATAAGATGAGATATTTTTAGGAATAGACAACAGAACGAGAGCAATCTACTCTCATTGATTAAATAAAGTGTACACTCTTTCCCTGAAAATTACCCATATCAACAAGCACATAATTAAGACCGAACAATACAACGGGCGAAACATTTTGATAACTACAAAGATAAGACTGCATATAAATAATGGTAAGTTCTTGTGTCAAAAATTCAGACAGAATGTAAGCTGGAATTTTTAACTGTTTATGTTCATTTTGCATTAATACCATTTGGAAAGGCATGAATCCATTTCTTCCTGTTCTCTACCCCCCCCCATTATCAGGCATTTTGACAAAAGAAACACTAATATTTATTTACATAAATCCTCAGAGATACAAAAGTGAGGCAAAAGTTACAAACATAGAAAAAAGAAATGGTGAACTGTGAGGTGCATTTTGAGATTTTTTCAGGAGAGACATTTATTAATTTCATAAAAAGTAGAAAACTCTAATCTCTTTCAAAGTCAGATCCTCTGATTTCAATGCATTTTCTTGAGCACTCCAGTCACATCATGAAGTCATCCAAGGTGAAGGTGTCTAAGACTCTTGTCCCAGCTTCCGTCATCTTCTCAATGTTTTCAAAATGACTACCCCTGAGGTTCTCCTTCAGCTTGGGGAACAACCAAAGATCCCAGGGAGCAAAGTCTGCACTATAGGGAGGGTGAGGGACAGTTTTGATGCTAATCTGTCAACATAAAAAATGTATTGCATTAGCGAGCTTCTGAATTGTTTTCACATCCTGACAGTATTCTGCAACCATAGTCAATTGTAACAAGCAGTGTTTGGTCGGACGTGTTCAAAGAGCTGTTACATTTGTCTCGTTCAATCTAGAATAACAAAAAGTTGGCAGGTCAACTTATCAGATGTGTAGTAATTATAGACTAAAATTACAATAGCCAAGGACAGTTATAACTGCCTCTCCTAAAAACTTCTGGACTGCTTTTCATAAGTTAGAATTGAGATTGTATTATATTTACTTTTCATTAATAGTCTTGCAAAAGGCATGAATCCCTTTCTCCCTGTGATCTGTTCAAACACTAGAAACCACACTTACAGAGGTGAGAAATGAGTACTTGAGTAAACACCTCCCTATAAAGAAATAGAAGGAACAACCAAGATGAACATGCTGGTCCTAATAGTAAAGTATATAATAAAATGGATATTTTTCAACATAAACTCTTGTCTTGTCAATCCACTTAATCCACTGTTTTTCTGTTATTCACATAAATTGAGTATTATGCAATGAAATCTTCAGAAAAAAATTCAGCTAATAAGTGTATCAGGCTATGGACTTATTGGTCCATTCTCTAAGTAATTCTCTAAGTAATTTATTCCTTAGTCTCTTCTTGGAATAAATTAGTTATTTTTATTTTGGTGTATACCTTTATTCCACGTCATTTTGCTATGTGAACATGAAGTATTTTTCTTTTTTTAAATGATATCATTGTTTTTTTTAATAGTATTTCAAATGTTCCCGCTGCAATTATTCCAAATCCAGAAATACTGTGGTTTACATAGTCTCATGCCAGACATGGCTGGACTTTGTGAATGCCTTTAAATCATTGAATCAGTGAATTAATTAAAATCTTTCTCTAATACTTCTTCTATGCACCACATTCCTTCAGAACATGGGTGATCATGGCTCTCCACAACTTCCTGTTCTTTATAGCTAGTAATGCTTTCTTATACTATGCTCCCCATTGAATGATCTGATATCCATGTTTGTTAGGTATGTTATTCATTGTTTCTCTTTTGTCTTCACTATGTCCTATGAGTGTCAAATTCTCCAAGCTCTCTTTCCTCTGTCTGTTTTTGATTCTTAGTAAAAGTGTCATTTTGTTTCCATTTTCCTTAAAACTTCCCAGTTGCTCACATGCCCTGTCCATGGTGTACTCAGCAGTCTCCTGTCAAACCATATCCCCATTGCCTCTTCATCTGTGAGGAAATTGTTCAGCCTTTTTTTCATTCTTTCTAATGAAATCTTCCTGTTTCTTAACACTTTGCTTCACCATTCCAAAACACCTTCAGATTTCTGTGTCACATTTTCCATCGTCTGTTAAAACACTTCCTAGATAGCTATTGACTTACAAACCCTATGTATTCACCTATTAAATCTGTTGCATTTCTCACAATTTTTATACTTTAAACAGATATTAATATTTCACCCAGTTACAAAGGTTTTATATATTAACACATTATGCCTAAGTTATAAATTAAACATAATAAATCATTTTTGTTTAAATTTAATTAAGAAGAGAATAATAAAAGTTGGGTTGGCACCATTTTATCACCTGAATTAGGATTGAACTGTATAAAGACTTGGAGGAATAATTCTTGTGTTTTTGTTGACTCTGTGACCTTTTTTGGTTCTATAGGAAATGCAAACCTTTGCATTTACTTTACACAATCCCTCTTGAACTTAGCCTGAGATATTCTTTCAAAGTTTGATTAAGTCCAGTAATTGATTTCTATTTTATGCCACCCCATTGACCTTTCTAATACAAACACTTGCGTTCTTTTAATGCACAATCACACATATACATGAACTTAATAACACATGCAATTCTTATGTGCACATCTTCATCATGATCTTACTTGCTGATGTACTTATATATATATGTATATATACTCAACCATGTACTTCTCAATTCCAAAATAGATAATAGGGTGTTGTAAACATACTTGTAAAATCTACAAATGTCAGTGTTGTTTAGCTAGCTTCAAGTACAAGTAACACAATTTGGACCAAAGTTCAGTTAAAAATACTAAAAGCAAGATTGTTGTCTGTAAAGTGATAAATGACTGTCATGTACAGTGCAATATATATATATATATATATATATATATATATATATATATATATATATATATTATATATATATTTATATATATATATATATTGTGTATATTTAGGCAGCAATTTTTTATTAATGCATGTTTCATTATATAATATAGACAAGTTTTGTCTATTTATTTCAAGTAAGTTCCTTTCATATTGTCTGATAAGCTTAATAACATTATCATTGAAAGACGAAAGGAAATCACCATATTGATACATGTTTAAATTCAATCTTAAGCTTTCGGCTTACATAGGCCATTATCAAAGATGACAATTACTTTTCAATATATCAACAATGCATTCTGTTTTTTTTATAATTTTAAGCCGGTGTTGAGCTTCAGATTTATTGTTAATTTCCATGAGTCTATGCATAATTTCCTACAGTTGGTTTGGGATAGTTAACACTTGGAATTATAAATGTAGCCTTGTAAAAAATGCAAATTAAAATAACCAAAGAAAAATTGAACGCCCTTAACAGCAACAAACAGCACATCTATGATAAACTAAAAGATATAACTATCCCGGACCAACTGGAGGAAATTACGCATAGACTCACGGAAATTACCAACAAATCTGAAGCTTATATAAATTACTCAGATATTCTCTACTAGGGTGACTGACTTTAAGAATAAAAATTAAATGGCAGGACAAATATTTTGTGTCCTTCATGAGAATCACTGTCCACTCTGCTCTCTTCTTTTAACCAATTTTCAATTCTATAGACATGGATATGATAGGAAGTATTTGGGTTCTCATTTTTGGTCACTACTATGTTATTGAAAGAAAAACCCTGACAACATAACACTAACTCCAATTTAGTAAATACAAGATTTTTTATCAAGTTTTTCAATTTTTATTAACTCATTTCACTTTAAAAAAATTTTTGTTTACTTCCACTTAAATGTGAATCTATGAAGTTATTTTATTCTGAATATATAAAATGTTTAAAAATGGTTTGAAATAAGCATTTATTTTTTTATA
The DNA here is from genome assembly GCA_963932145.1 of Acanthosepion lycidas. Taxonomy (NCBI): domain Eukaryota; kingdom Metazoa; phylum Mollusca; class Cephalopoda; order Sepiida; family Sepiidae; genus Acanthosepion; species Acanthosepion lycidas. The sequence continues at coordinate 76,009,244 of OZ010597.1, read as the reverse complement.
CAACAAATATAATAACCACAATGAACATACTGGTTTAAATAGAAAACAACATCATAAATTTTATATAGATAGATAGATCTTTCATTAAATCTTTCTTGTCTGCCATATTTAATGAAAGATATTTAAAAGAAAGGTTGCTACCCAAATATACATTAATATATATAGATATATTTGTTTTGCAAAATAAATAAAATAAATGCTGCTTTCTGGACTATAAGACTTAATTCTTTTACAAAACTGAATTCTAATGATGAGATTAGCTGTTTCCATGAAGAAAACATTTGGCATTACTGTCATTTGAAATTTATAAAATCTTTCTCTTTAAACAATTTGCTCAGAAAAATATACTTGTTATGTTACTGTTATCACTCCTTCCAATACTGATGGGAGTTTCCTTCCTAACCTTTTGTTTAAGGTAGTGTGGAAAGTCAACATTGTGATTATAGAGTTCTTTTGCCTTCTCATTACATGACATCCATTTTGTTGTTATTGTTGTTGCTGCTTTTGTTGTTTGTTGTTGTTGCATCTTCAAGTGATGCAGTTCTTTTGTTATTTCTTAAAGTTCTTTGTCCTTTTTGGTGATTCTCATGCAGATGAAATGTTGTATTCAAAATTTGTCTTAAAAAATTGTAAATTCTTTAAATAGATGATTAAACTTGGAATAGGTTTGAGAATTAACCAATTTGTTTCAAGATGTTGATAAAAAGTATTTACTATACATATGGGTGCTGAAAATTTCTTGACCTACCTAAGAAGTGATTAAAAAATATTTGTAATGTTTAGTCATTTGGTTAGATTTTAGAAAGTGGGTTGGACCAAGAACTTTTCAGCATCCTTTTCAGCAAACAGTAATTTAGACATAAATTCAAAGTGATCTCCTTCAGATATTTTTGTATAGAAACGTGCATATCGAGGCAAAATGAATATATTAATAATTAAAGTTAGACTTTAGATTCCAATGAAATAGAATACAAGATTTCGCTCCTCCATTGGCACAGTCATGTCAACTCTACAAAGGCATTTATGAACAATGAAAATGTATATTTCAGTCAGCACATTGTACTCATTTAAATAAAATCTGTAGAAAATACTTACACTTATTTGCACATGGGCACCAAGTGGTTTATTATTAGTAGATTCGATTGTCACTTGATGTAATGTTTAGATCAACTTATGGAGCATTCTCACTTATATTGATTAAAGTGACTGAGTGAAATTGGCCAATGGAATTGAAAAGATTACTATTTTTTATGTATCTAAAGAGTTGAATAAACATGACGTAAAGTGAATTCATATTTCAAGTAAAAGCACTTACATATACTCATTATAAAAGTGTATAAGTAAATAATGAGATAATTTTAGAACATGCACCCACGCACACGCACGCACACACTCTTTCACAAATGCACACTCACATACATGCACATGGATATAATTATATAAATGGATACAATTTTAATTATAATATATTTTATATGTATATACAAATGTAAGCATACATAATATTTAAAAATGGAATTATTTATATTGCGTGTATATATATATATGTATATATATATGTATATATATATGTATATATATATATGTATATGTATATATATGTATATATATATGTATATGTATATATATGTATATATATATATATATGTATATATATATATGTATATATATATATATATATATATATATAGTTTTGGTAGGTGTCTGTCTTTTGATTTTTCTTCTTAGTTTATGTTTTCCTTAACTTTTTTGTCAGTATTTTTCTTAGCTTCTTGATTTATTATTTTTTTATTTTCTTTGATTAATTGGCAGGCCTTGTGTATTGGTTTTGCCAATACTTTGATTTGTTTATCTATCTATCTATCTATCTATCTATCTATCTATCTATATATATATATATATATATATATATATATATATATATATATATATATATATATATAGTATTAAATTGTAAGGGTTTTAGGTGCCAAAATTGCTGGTTCTTTAAAGTGCTCAATATCAAAAGGTAAGGATAGACTGTTAATAGAATTAATGTGAAGAAACTTGTCACATAACTAATTGGTGTTATTTCAATCATGTTAACTTCAAAGTTTCATGAGTGCATTGTAGTAATGCCTTTACTCTTCAGGGCTATTAGTTTCTGGGTATTTAACCAACTCCTCCCCACAAGGTGGGATGTCACACAAGGCTATTTTTTTATGTGGGGGGTGTTCTGAGCCCATAGCCTTAGGCAAAAATTCCCCGTATACCCTGTAATAACAGTGTCAGGTTTGGGTATCTCCCCAGAGAAGACTCTGACCTCTGACATATCATTGTCTGGGTTCCTCCCAGCCCAAAGGAAGAGAGTTTGAAAAGCTGTTGGCTTCTCTGCTGCTACTTCTCAAGTTTTTCGTATTTATACAAAGTTTGGTGTAATCTGATATGTGAGTGGGTGATCTTTTCACTTAATGTGTGTTGTGTTACCTGTTTTTATCTTTAGGGGTTTTGCTGTTTTTTAAATGGTGTAAAGTTTCTTGCTGATTGTTTGCTTTGTATTATGCTGACCCTTTTTTGACCATACTTGCTCAATTTCTTTATGTATCATTGACCTCTTTTTACCGTGTCAATGTATATGTCTGTTTCATTTTTTTTTACATTGTGGTTAAAACCACACACCAAGCCCACAAGGAATATACATACACACAAATATCAGTAAGTATCAACAAAATACTAGCATGCACACACACACATACATGCACACAAAAACAAACACCTAAGCATACACACACGCACACACAAGTGCAAACAATTAACCACAATGTAAAAAAAAAAAACAACAGATATATACATTTCACCCCCAATCAAGGTGATAATGCCACTAAGACATAAAGAGTTAGTGGGGGAGTGAAAGTGAATAAAAGAAAAAACCTGGAAATCCAATCCTAAATAGGAAAAGAGGAATAAACCTGTACTCCTGTTCAAAAGGTGGGGAATGACAGTGAATTAATCCCATAGATCAAACCTTATATAGTGAAAATTTCAGACAAAAATGTAGCTAATTATATCAGGCTGTAGACTTACTGATGCACCAATGCACATAATGACTATATATATATATATATATATATATATATATATATATATATATACTAGCAGTATAAACCATCTTCGACCAGGTCTTTCCTTACTGGGAATTTTTGCCATTTACTTGGAGCTGTCAGCCCACCTGAAAATCAATATTAGTAACAACAATTGGGTGCAACTGAGGCACATCCCCAAATGGCAGGGATTAACAATTTGAATGGGGGTGGCCCTGAAAAGAGCCATTTTTGCGTTCTCAATCTTGTTTCAGCCTCACATACAGCAGCAGTTGAAGAGGCATCTCTCCCCAGCCGTTGAGTCCTTTGATCGTCATTTTCACCCTCGCATGAAGAAGCGTTCAGGTATGCTCTTCTGGAAAGCCGATGGCTATGTTGATCTTTGGACTCAGTGGCTCTGATTAAAGCATTCCAAAAAGCATTTTGAGACAAGCAAACTGAACGTTCTAAAGATGATTCGTTATCTCTTATTCGCATGGCGGACCTGGCGGCAGCGGTTTTGCAACCTAGGCAAATTCTTTTCTTTGGTGGCATGTCTTAGGCAAGTATGAATTGTCAAATGGAAAGCATGGGCAAATATCAGAAGACAACCCTGTAAAGCTACAGTGATCACTAAACTCCAATAACTTTTTAGGAAAGTTTGGAAAAATAAATGTTTAATAAAAAAAGCAAGCTTACTTATTACTATGGTGGCAGGACAGTAAAAAAATTTTAAATTGGGAACAGCTATAAACAACAATGAAAGCAATGCTTTAAAACTGCAGTAGTAAGCTTTATGTAATGGAAAATGTAACCTCACTTGAGAGAGATTGTTACTTGGCCAAGAGAAGGGGAATGTATAAGCAGGGCTGGACATACAGAAGTAGAAGCAGAATTGTGGAATTAAGTGGTAGCAATGATCTTAGAACTGCGTAGACAATCAGTATGACATGGCAACATTTAATTGGACATGTAAAGGACCTTCGTGCAGCCAATGGGCTACTTGAACAGGTGTTGCATTCTGCAGGTCATGCGTATGTGTGGGCATCAGCATGTGACACAGCATGTGTTGCAGGGCTGCACATACACATGTTGCTGCATGCACTAATTATTACTGATGGGCAACGTGTGAAGGTGGGAATCACCCCCACACAGCATGAGCTAGGATTGGAAGCAAAAGTAAATTAAATTTTACCTTTGATTTTTGTGCAAAGTGTAAAAAATCAGCTTTTTGATTTTTCACCTTCAAGCTTGTAATTTTTTTCCAGCCAATTTGGAGTCAAAACTGGCACTGCTGAATTATCTATCAAACAAAAAAAATTTCATCAAAATCAGATGAAAACTGTGGAAATGCATAAACAACATCTGATCACACACACACACACACACATTTTGAGAATTATAAATATAGATATACACATACATAACACAGATAATGCAACATACTCTAGACAAAGTCAGTACCTTAAACTAAACAAATAAGATAACCAACCTCTGAGAAAATAAATAAATAAAATTTTAAAAATCTCAATGAATAAATAAGCAAATTAACAAACTATGAATGCAATAATCAACAATAATTAGGAAAGCAATAGTAAATGACAAGTAAAAAGTTTACAACATTATAAAATAGCTACAAATAACTATTAGGTTGGTGCAAAAATAATTTCGTTTTCTAACATATGTTACTATGTGAGAAAACGAAATTATTTTTGCACCAACCTAATACATTCATATCCACAAATATTCCTATTCAATAACCTATAGAATCATTTGAAACCTAACCGTTGCCACCCACCCAATAATTGTTAGGATAATACAATAAACCTTATTACCCATAATGAACCACTGACCAGCACACATAAATAGTCAAGTCAAAACACAACACATATGGTCTGAAGATTATGTTCAAGCATTGAACAGACTGTTGCCACTTGGTGTTGACCTCATTGTCCACTTGTGTGTGTGTGTGTGTGTGTAATTCATAAAAGAGCTACATGCATCTCAGAATATTATTCAGTGTCTTATATTTATCTAAGCAATTTGATGTTAATTTCATCTTATAATATCCTATTTAAAATTATAATAACTTCTTGCAGTGGGGTGTCATATTTTATTATGCAAACAGGCTGAGTGCAATTTAAAATTATTTTTATATATAAATACAAAAGATATAGGCCACAGAACCATATATTTGATTAACACAATATCCCATGCATTTGTTATATTATTATTTGACAAGTTAATATGGGCTTTTTGACATTCTATAACCTTGATGAGATGTAGCGGTATCAATCACAGCCAATATCTTGTTAAATGGAAACATCTGAAAGGTGTCACAAAATAATTTATTGTCCTGATGATTATCAGCTGAGTGAAGCGAATCTCTCAAAGATTATTGCAAATGACCCTGACAAAGATCACTGAATGAAACCAGCCTTTGATAAATTACTTCTTTAGACAAAGATGTAAAGACAAAGAACAATATTTTCTATAAGACAGTAGTTCCTACCAGCCAAAATGAGATGAGCATAGAAAATAACAAAAGACTGCTTTACAGTGATGTGAATGGCAAAACTGTTCACCTCCCTCTGTCTTTGCCTTGCTCATGTACATCAGAAGTTTACAACCAAATAAAATTTGCTCAATGTTCATAATTTCATTTTGTGGGTGAAAATCTGACCAAAGAGTTATTTTTAAGCCACAACTGTTTCACTGGAAGAAGTTGCATCCTGAAAATGCACCTGATGTCTGGTCTGAGCTGTAATGCTACACAGTCTTTTATTCATTAACTTGGTTAAATTTTCTGCTGTATCATCAACTTTGAAGGAATCTCTGATTTCACTGCTCCAAAAGCATTACTTTCCCTCCCAACTGTTAACTTCTAAGTCATATTGATTATTTCCATGAATGACCCAAACTCTTGTGCAGCCATCAGGTCTACACTCATCACTAAAAATTCCTGTTGAGGAATCTGTTTCCTTGTACTTTTTTATCCAACTTACATGTTTCTCTTTGTGATGCTTACTCAAAGATGATTGTCTAGTTACTTTCATGTCTTTGGTTAATTTGCATCTTTTCTCTGTTTACATTCACAACCCCAGTTTCTTCAAATATTTGCTTTTAAGCCAACCCACTTTTCTTACTTATTACCCTTTTAGTTTTTTTTTTTTTAAATGTCTTTTTTTTGCTTGTTCTCTGATCTCTATTCAACATTTTCACAATTTCCAAAATTAGGTTCCTTATCACTCAGTTTGTTTCTCTTTTGAGTTTATATCTTTCTTACAACACATTTTATATATTTGAATTTTAAAAATAAATATCAATAACTGTGAGATTAGATTTAATTATCTACAATATGATGAACAATTCTTGAGTAATAAAATGTCACACTACCAAAAAACATAAATATTTCAAGAAAAATTGATATTATAAACTGAAATTGACATGGTATATTTATCATATAAATATATCCTGAAAATGTCATCTGTTTTATTATCACACTTCTCCTGAGTCTTTTGAACAGGAGTAGAGGTTTATCCTTTATTTCCTATTTAAGATTGGGTTTCCAGTTCTTTCTTAAGTGTACTTCTGCTCCATACACTTAACACTTCTCCTTTCTTATACTAATACAACTCCACACAGTAACCCTCTCCCTTGAGTGGCACTTTGGCCTTGTATTGGGTGAATATTAATAAAAATAAAACATTGACTTACATGATAAAAATAGTGTGACTTCAATATATGATCTACATGCCGATTCTGTGAAAATCAACTATGTTAATATTTATAAGAAAATAAAAGAAGAATGAAAAAGAAATGAAGCAGTGCTCTGCATTTATTATGTGCGCGCGTGTGTGTGTGCGTGTGTGTGCATATAGATAGATAGATAGATAGATAGATAGTTGTACTCGCTTGGAAAAACCTTAGGTATTTCAGCTTGTAGTTGAACAAACCAATACCCAAGGGAAAATGAGGAATCAAAAAAGCAAGAACTAAGATCATGAAATTGAGGCAAAAACAATCGTCCAGAATTCAAGCTCAAAGTCCAAAGAAAAAAACCTCCAAAACGAGTAAAAATAACTACGTAAAGTGCTCAATACATGAAGTAGAGCAAACCTAATATCAACCTAAAGAGCCAGGTAAACCTACCTAGGTTTTGCTTAAACAGATCGTCAGGGTAAAACTGACGAAACAGGTAAAGATGGGACAGAATATATAGCTTAAACCAAAAACAACTATGACCACATGACAAAAAAAAAAAAAAAGGAAACCTATTCTAATAACCAGCGTTTCCTATGTCTACACCTACTAAAAATTTCCAATTTTAGATTTAATAAATTATTTGCTTCTTTATAGCTAGCAATAGCTAACTTTTCCTCCGTGCAGAGGGACCAAAATTTATCACCTGCTTTATACCTGTGACATTTTTTTAATATTTCCCATTTCAAAATGGGGTCTTTATTATCCTCTTGTTTGACCTTCCATACATAAGAGGACAAGGTGGTACTGTGTTTGTAAGTTTCACTATTGAAACTACTAAGGTGGTTATAGTATCGTGTTTTGAAATTATTCTGGGTAGATCCTATGTAAACCATAGGGTTTTTATCGGTGTTGTTTGGTTTATCTTTATATATTTTTACTTGATAAACCACGCACTCTTGTTGGCATTTGCCCTGGAATGGGCAGGCTTCCTTATTCCTACAATTACACTTGGGGGGGGGGGGGGGGCCTTGTGTGGTTTATCTTTAATTTTTTTTCCTATTATATCTATTAATTAAACTGGTCATTTTAGGCATACAGCTATAGCTTAATTTGACGTAGTTTTTATTAAAGATTTTGTGCAACGTATTTGTTTGCGGGACATTCTTTTTAAGTAGTTTAAAATATATCTTGCCTATATTGGTTTTCAGTGCTAAATTATGGGGTGGGGGGGTTAAACCATAATATTTTTCTACTTCTGGTTTTATGTCTACTTTGTGTTTTAGGGGAATAATTCATATCGATATATTCTAATTTACTATTATGCCCACTACTCTTTAAGGTTTGTTCGTAGATTAGTTTATTTTTATTAAAAATATTATTATTAGATGAGTTAGTGGACAATCTGTGATTAATTCCTTTAGGTATTTGTTTCAAAATATTGTTGGGTGGTTAGAACCTACGTTGATATATTGTGGGTACTGATTATCTTTTCTATACGGGGAAATTGCACCATTACGTAAGCCTAGCATAATGTCTAAGTAATGGGTAAATTTCAAATTTATTTGTATATCTTTTTATATAACTTTTTAAACAACCGGTGAAGTTTCTTTCGAATTGTGTTATATTTTCTAAGGTTACTTTTGTCTACAATAATTAATCCATCATCCCTGTACAATCCATGATCGCGAGGATCAATATACTTGTTTAAATTGTTAAGTAGGAGGCATCGAACTAACTCACATACCTCTGCACCATCATATGATCCCCATGGGATTGTCAAAATTACCCTTTTCTCCTTTTTTTAATCCATAATTCATTATTGTGGAATAACAACGATTTATGGCAATGGTAATAAGATTAATTTTATCGCTAGAAATCGGTATATATTCTTTAGCTAACAGTAAAGCTTCATTAATGGTTTTTTCGGTAATCGATGGGTAGAATTCTTTTATATCGTATTTTATGAAAGAACATTTGTTAATTGGTTGATGTTTAATAATGTTCTTAATGATTCACATATGTCTTGCAAGATTATTTTGCTAACCTTACCCAATTCTGTTTTAGTTGGGTTTATAAGTTGGCATTCGGGATTATTCAGGAAGTTTTCTTTGTGGTCTTTAATTGTTATGAAACAATTTTTTATGCTAATTTTTTCAATTCTATTTTCTAAATTAAACTTATTGCCTAATGTACTAGTCTCCTTATTCAGCTCAGTTTCTAGATTAGTGGGGGCTTTTTTTGATAATACTTGATTACTTCATTATTAAGCATATTGTTATATTTCTTGGGGATTATATCATATAAAAACTTAGATTTATCTGCTGTAACAAAAACTTTTTTGTTATTTTTTATATTCTTCAGATCCTTGCTAATTTGCTGTTGTATATTATTAGTAACCTTTCTATACTGTATTGTTTTAATTAATCCAATTAAGTCAGACTCAAAATTGTCTAGTTCTTTGATATGGGGGTGGGTAGGCATAAGTTTTAAAACCATACGATTCAATGGTTCAATGTCTATTCTGATTATTATTAAAGAAGAAATATGCTTTCCATCTTATATTCACTTTGACGGATTCTAATTTCTTCAGTAAAACTAATTTGTATAAGTGTCAGTCAGGTAATGTTATATTTTTAAATGAGTAACCTATGTCTACTCGTTCCATAATGGTTAACTTTGTAAAGTGCTCAATAGAGTAACCTAGAGCTAAAATTATACAAATAGTGGTACTCGCTTGGAAAAACCTTAGGTACTATGGCTTGTAGTTGAACAAACCAACACCCAAGGAAAAATGAGGAATAAAAAAAGCAAGAACCAAGAACATGAAATTGACCCTGTCTATTTAGGTGAAACCTAGGTGGGTTTATATTTTTGATATATATATATATATATATATACTATCCCTATCTGTACACAATATTTATTGCAAATCCATCATAAGATTTTTATACCAATTAGTCATTAAATTATTTCCAGTCGTATGTATCTAATTTGTTTTATGTCATTTTCATTATTATTTTTAAATACACAATTCAGTAGAATTGTGCATCTTCTATACTGAAGTTGTTATAACTCATTCAAAAGAAGTTTGTACAAAAACACATGTATGAATAAAAGTTGAGATAATTTGTTAAGCTATTCTAACCTTCCTACATTTACTAAGCCTGATGAAACTGACTGTTAATGGGATACAAGATATGCATGTGTAGTTTCACTTGTGTGTATATGTGCGTGTGTGTGTGTATAAGAATACATTTATGAATGTAAAACAAAGTGTGTATGAGTATGTACATGTGAATTTATTTGAATAATAGAAAATATCTGTGTACATAGAATGTATATGCATGTGTGGGTATATATATATATATCTATTCTCTGCATGAGAAGATTACAGTGTGTAATTATGTATGTATGAGAATAGAGATGTGCGTATGTATGTCTCAGTGTATTTGTGTCTGAATTGTACTAATAAAGCAGGAGGTCATTTTCAAGACCAGAATATTTGATGTATAAAATTGCAAACAAAGCCAAAATTACTCTATCAATGCCAGTCCAACTTTGCCAGTTACCTTAATTAGTTTTGACTTAATTAATAATGATGATAATAATAATAATAATAATAATAATAAGCCTAATTACCTCAGACCAGTTTGTCCATTTGTTCAAGTGATCTCTTGTATTTTCCTTTCATCTTTTTTATTAACTAAAACAGAATTAATCTTCAAAAGAACACACTGACTTTATGTTTTACGCATTTTTAGCTACACCTCATTTTGGAACAATGCAGTTCTTTAATTAATATTAGTTTTTAATTTTCACATGCCTAATTTTGAAATTACATGGTCACATTTACACCTGGCATTATTATAACTATTGCAATTTTTCTATTGTTATCAGCTCCTTTTTGATGTGTTCATTCATTTCCTTGACACTATGTCAACGAGACTTCTATTTCTGGCCAACAGTAATTTTTCCAAAATACAATTTATATAAAAGCTGTTTGTTATTTTTTTGAAGGAAGCAATTGTGAGTTTGAAACAAAGTTGGACTCATGGGTACATTGCAGAGAGTAATCCATATATATATATATATATATATATATATATATATATATATATATATATATATATATATATTAGGTTGGTGCAAAAATAATGTCGTTTTCTGACATATGTTACTATGTGAGGAAACGACATTATTTTTACACCAACCTAATATATATATATATATATATATATATATATATATATATATATATATATGCATTTATGTACATGGTCTGAAAAGTATCCATAGTGATGTGATAAAAAGAAAACTACAACATATAACAAATCAACATTTAATCTCCTTTGAAATAGTCCCCTTCTGAAGCCACATACTTTGTCTAGCATTGTTTCCATTCCTAAAAGTCTGTTTTGGGGATAGCTGCCTTATCATATTCTCTTGGATTTCTTTGATGTCTTGAAATCTTGTTTCTTTCAAGCACGGCTATAGACAATGGGAGTGAGTGAAAACATTATAACCTGCTGCACATGCAAGAAAGAGTTCAAGGTCAATCTGTGCCAAGTGTCTTCACTCTGTACTTTAACTCCATTACAATAGTCTGGATACTTTTTGATCAGACCACATATTAATTTTTTTTTTTTTTCTTACACTGATGTTTACTCAATACAATGTCCAAGAGCCACTCAAGATAGAGGGTTACTGTGTGATGTTGTATGAGCTTAAGAGAGAGCAGGAAGGGAAGTTATTTAGAGTTATGCAGGAAAGATAACAGTTAACCCTAGATTTAAAGATGACAAGATAAAACAACATGTTGAGAGTCTGTTGCACAAAGTAGCAGTTCTTGGGATGAAGCTGTCAGAGTGGAACTTCTTCGTTACTAATGGAATATGAAGGGAATTGGAATGATTCATCCATGTATATGTGGCATGGAGGGTGCAAGTTACAAAATTCGGGTTGGTGGGACCAAGTAAAATAGCACATCAAAACACATCCCATGGAAATAGTAATAGAGTAGCAAGAGGCTCATAACATTTCATCTGTGAGAAAGGGAAAATAATTCATCACCCACAAGGCCACATGATTAAAGTTAAATGTATATTTTTAAATTATAAAATTACTTGCTCATATACATTATTCAGTTATTAAAAAAAAAAAGCATCTATAAAATGAAAAGTAATACATATGTATTAAAAAGAAATACAACTTTTAGTATGGCATTGATACATTGTGAAACTTATTTGTACTTACCTACCTACAGTGTATATAATACTTCCTACACTCTTCCAAAGAATATGGTACCAATGACCTTGTTACCCAGGAGCCTATCAATGTTTAATTTTAACCTATTTTCTTTCAAATTTTCTATGGAAAGAACTTTTTCAATCAACAATATTAAAGTTTACATATTTAATTGAAAATTTGTTTCACAAAGTTACTTTGCTGCTCATTAATTCATTTATGATTTTATTTGTATGGAAAAAACTTCCATCATTCAATAATAGTAAATAAGATCCAATACAAAACTTTTAGCAAAATTTAAATGTATTTGCTTCAACCAGTATTTAGCCACGGGTAACATAATTCTGATTTTCTACATGTAGAACATTACAAAATCAATGAAAAGGTCAAACAGAAGGAAGCTACAAAATAGAAGAGGAAAACTTTCATAGGCAATATTGCCTTATAGAAGTTCTAGAAATTAAGTCTAAGAGCATCTTCTTCTTTTTTTAATGAACTTTGTAAATAAGAACTCTAAACTCTAAAAAATAAAGTTCTAGTCTAGTTCTTATTTTTAGGAATAATAAACTCATGGATGTGGATTAAAGCAATGGTGACATAATTAATTATCAGTTCAATCCCTGGTCTGGGCAGTGTGTACTCAGTGTAAACCAACAAGAAATAATGGTACTATTTTTAAAATAAGAACTATACAATATCCTTAGACATGAGCAGTGGAATGAGAACAGTCTACTCCTGTAGATTAAATAATGTTAATAATAAAGTTACAGTAGTAAAAAAAAATATCGAAAGTTGTCAGATCCACTTTTAATTATTTCTTTTTTTTTGTGAACACAAAAAGTCATTGTTATTTCTTGAAAATGTCCTTTTAGGATTTCAGGAAATCTAAAATAAAACTATTTCTTACATCCATATATAAGCCATTCATTTTAGATAGAGTGAATGTTACATATATGAATATAAGTAATATTTTTTCTTAGTCAAATATTATCAAAGTAATTGAAAAACCGGACAAATAAATGTGCATCCAGAGAGAGAAATGGGGAGAGCGTCTTTATCTTTCCAAATAAAACTTCTGCACAAAGCATAAAACTTCTTGCCACACCCTCAATGACCAAAGTTTGGCAACTGATCTCTCCTCTGACCTAGCTCTAGCAGCTCAGTTGGTGAAAAACTGGCTGGTCACATTCAATGCTTGTTTTTTTCTTGTATTAACAAAATTCCATGTTTCCTTGTTATATTCCAGGAAGAAGACAAAAGTTCCAAAGATTATGTAAAGAATGTAAGTGTAATATTTTACTTGTCTATATAAAATGTTAAAATTAGTCATATATGGAAACATTTAGCATTCATTAACTAAAAAGTGTGACTGTTGGTTGAAATTTCTAAAATCTTCCTCTTAAAACAACTTTTAAGAAAAAATAATTTTCCCAAGTCCAATAACCGTTATCACTTGTTCTCATTATTGATGGCAGATTTTCGTTCCTCACCTTTTGTTTAAAGTAGTGTGAAAAATCATCATCTTGATTATGTCATCATTTTCTTTTGAATTACACATGCTATCCATTTAAGTCATTGCTGTTGTTGAAAGTTCTCAAGTGATGTGGTTTCTGTTATTTGGTACAATTCTTTGTGATTCTGTAGTGCCAGTCAACAGTGTTCAATGAAGGATTGTCCTCTCTATGACCTACAAGTTTCATTCACTCAAAAAATTGATATGAGGAAATGGTTGTATGCAACTGACAGTTTAAATTAATTGCTTGATTTGTTTTTTACAGCTTATCAACTTTTTGCAGGTTATTTAAAGCCAGAAAATATTTTTAAATTGTAAGAAGTAAGAATTTGGGGGAAGATGAAAATGATTTACTGATACAAGTCCTACTAATTAACCTGCGAGGAAAAGAGGTGGATTCGTATCTTTCCCGAGGGTATTTGTGCGTAAGTGAATATAATGAACCTGACTGGAATTGGAACTTGTTTCTCCGATTTTTAATTCTGAGCTGTTATCCATTACACTACCCACATATCCAAACTTACAGCATCTGGTATTCCCAATCAGTCACCCATGTAGGTACTGACCAAGTTTGACATTGCTTAACTTCGGTGATGGGATAAGACCCAGTGTTTCAATGGGATATACTCGTAAGCCCAAGAAAGTTTAAAAGAATATCAGTGTCTATTATGTAATGCCACATGGATTGTTTGAAATTTGAATATATTACATTTTTTGATCCTCTCATCTGTTAAAGAAGACAAAAGGGTAATTTTGTATGTGAATATGTTCAAGGTTTGAGGTTTTTGAAATTTAAGGCTCTTTTTTTTATATTGTATGACTGAGGTGTCAGTTCAACTTTGGATAAAGAATAAAAGCTCTAAGCCTTTCTCTATATGACAAGCTATATATAAAATTCTGTGACTTCCACTAGCCCGTCCATTCATCATACCCTCTAAAATAATCATACATTGACTGATCGAAACCAAATGCAAACAGGTAAGGGGCTACAAAGAACATTTGGTTTTATAAGGATGTGTAGCTTGGTACAATAAATTTATTTTTAATATTTTTGGAAAAATTGAAAGCTTTATTATTTAACATAAAAAAAATAATCCCACTGTTTTAAAAACAATTTAACCTATCTATCTTTATATAAAATTTCATTAGGCCATCCATCCATTGGTCACACCTAAAATAGCCATACATTCCTGGATCGAAAACAAATTAAAAAATATTGTTTACCATAGTGCTTTTGTGTGTGAAATATTTTTTTGAAATATTTAATGTAATTGAAATGTGTCTTAAAAAATTGGTTAAAAAATTGGTTATATTAGTGCCTTTTAATGATAAATATGATGATTGTTGGAAGTGAATGTGTAATGCTAAATTGCAAATGATTAGCTCCTACATTCTTTAAGTATAGATTTTACAAATATTGGTGATATGACTCTTCATACCGAGGGTACCGAGTTAGCAGTGCTTAGAGAGGCTGCTCTGATCAGCAGTCACATAATATCAGGGTTCTTGCAGTGTTATATCACACATAGATAGATCCCTACAAACATTTCTGGAGGGCAAACCTGAGGCCACACTGTGCTGCAGTCTGTGCCAATTTCCAGCCAGCTCATGTTGTACCTACCTGTAATGGCATTCACCCGGGGTGGGTTGAGCCGGCTCCAATATTGGAGTTTCATGGGAATTTGGAATTCACAAGCGGTCCCCAACCCGCCTGTATAGTACACGAGATTTGATTATAGTGGTGAAGGTTTCATGCAGGACCGTCCACACTTTTTGAAGGGCCGATTACAGAGACCGGGTGCACTACGTGCCACAAGGTCCCCAAATGGCCTCCTGCAGGTTTTGAATTCATTACTCCACCATGCCTCCTCTCATGTTGTCTTTGACATGACTGGCAACCACCACTATTATTATTATTATTATTATTGGTCTTTCCCACCTTAAAAAAACTCTCTTTTGGTTTCTTGCTTTCCTACCACTGACAATCTTCAAAAATTTAAATGCAACATCAATTGGCATCTTCTGCCTTCCTGAAACCTGTTCATTTATTGTCCTTTCTCCTCACTAAAGTATTCTCATTCTCTTCCACTCCCAGTAATGCCTTGTATCTTAGTGGAATTATTGCCTTGCTTGGGATGAAATGATTAAAAAAATGAAGAAGTATGTCTGTTTGTAGGTTGATTATTTATTAATATTCCTTCTTGGTATTTATGAAAATTTAAATTCTCTTATGCAAAAACCATTTTTGTGCAAAACATACAAATTTACTTTATAGGGATAGAATGGGAAAAGAGAGTGTGTCACGTCCCTTATCACAAATGTAGAACAAGGTGCAAACAAACAAAATTTGAAAAACTACATGACATTTAAAAGTACAAACAATTATTACAGTAAAAAAAATAAAACAATACAGGATTTTACAAACGAACTTGTACAAAAAATTCATTTTGTGCAGCTTATTCAGAAACTACGGTGAGATATCAAATCAAGCAATATACATGACAAAGAAAGATTACAATTTTCAAAAATGAAAAAAAAAACTTTGAGAGAGCAAAGCAAAAAATTAGATAAGGCAGAAAATACACATAGTGCACGCACTTCATTTGTAAGGTAGAATAGAAATGTCTCAGCATAAAAGGAGCTTTAGATAGAATTTGAAATGGTTGATGTCATAGGAACTTTTTATATTTTTCTTTTATAGAAAAGTTTAATTTAAGTTTTCAAATTTTAATTTAATTTTAAAGAAATTTCTTTAAAATTCTTCACTGGAAGCAGAACAAATGGATTTTCCTCCTGGGACTTGTATCAGCCTTATGGTTGAGATTTTACCATCTACTTTTCTTGGTGGTTCCTTCTCCATAGTGAAGTTTATGACTCTTTTCTACCTTGAAATCTGAGTGCTTTTTGCTTTGAGTGCTTTCCAATCTTAACTGCTGACCTGACTCCTTTTATGAGAAAACAGGAGACCTTAATTTGAAATTTTACGAGAGTATGAGTCCACATCTCTGATTGGTCAGTAAATACGATAATATACTTTTTTTTTAAATTCAAATCCATAACAATTCACTAAGAAGAAATAATTTTTGATAATTCTAAAAATATACATTTGAAAACTAACAATTTTTTACAAACTGTCTGGCTTTCTCTAAAAAGTATGTGTATGTAACTGAGACAATTATAATATTCATTTATTTACACCTTTTAATTAATAAAACTTTAATTATTTTACACAACTAAAATATAAAATCTTTATATATGTTTTTTATAATAAGCTGTGTTCATTTATTCTATTACAGTAGAATTTTTAAAATTAAAATTTAGCCTGTTTTGTTTCTATGTGGTATTAAGCAATTTACTGGGTTTTTCCATTGAAGGTCACCCCCTGTCCTGCATTCATAAATGTGGATCTTTAGATTTAATGGACAATAAAAGCATGTATGTTCATCTATCTATTACTATCATTTGTACAAGCTTTTAATTTTAAGATAAAGAAAATAAAAACAAATATTTTTCAAGATTAAATTTTATTCTTAAATTTATATTTTAATTACTTTTTCTTTTGTAGACTCCAGATGAAATTGCACCAATTTCCTTACCTGTAAGTAAAATATTTTTTAGTAAATAATTGTTGGAAAAAGTGGATCAGGCCATTTTTGTGTTTTGAATAAAATATAAACTATTCTGTCAGAAAGTCTAAGACAAGTGATGGTCTACTTCTTACGCCTGGCTTGAGGTTTTTGTGTCAAGAAAATTTCTTCCCTTTCACAATATCTTTTAATTTCACTCAATTCTTTTTTTGAATATCTGCGAAATTCTCATGCGAATTTTGCAAATTTCCAAAATGTTCTCTAAAAATGGCAACAAGAAAAAATTATCTCATTATTGTATTTCTTGTCATTGATGGCAATTTTGCCGGGCAAGGATTTAATAAAAAGGAATAAATAAAATTAAGAGAAGAAAAAAAAATCACTAAAATATTATCAGTTACAGAAACTTCAATTTATTAGAAATATTTTACCTTCTTAATTATCATTATATATATATATATATATATATATATATATATATATATATATATATATATATATATATATACAGAATGTGGCAGAATTACCTCTCACATATACCTTCCATACAGTGATAAGACATTAGCTAGATGAAAACACCTTGCCACTAATGTCTTACCATTAAGGGCAAGTATTTTTTCTGCACCCTGCATATATTTTTATATATATATATATATATATATATATATATATATATACACACACACGTTTGAATATATACACACGTTACAAATTATATTGTACTTAGAAAGTTACAATAATAATATAATTTTATATATATATATATATATATATATAAAATAATCGAGAAAAGGGGGTATAAAATGTTCATTTCACGAAAAAAACAGTTGCTGACTGCCTGATGATTGCTTTACATGCAAATACATGAAATTAATAGTAATTAAATTATTATTATTATGAATAAAAAAAAATGTCACAATGTTTAATTATGACTGAATAAAAGTATTTATGAATATATATTCTGTCAGTAGCACAATATTGTATGACCTTGAGAAGAGATAATATTCCTGTATACATTTTCTCAAATGGAAAGGTTGTTAAAATGTCAAGGTGGGTCACTAAAGTTAGAAAGCAGAAGTTTTGCCACAAAATCTCAATGCCTGATGAACTCCTTTAACTAGCACAGTGACAAGTCATTGTCCTATTTAAAAATACAATTACCCGACTTTCTGCATTTTTCCTTATAATCAAATATCAATCTCATGCATGCGTGTACCTATGTTTTGTAGATTCAGTATGATGTTTCAGATACTGCGTCTGTGATGCAAGTAAGCCAATTTATTACTAAAAAGCTGAACATGTTTTTTGCAACTTGTTTCCTTTGTGTTTCTTTGTTACTTGTCTTTTGTATTTTACTTTTGCTAACACTTAACTGCTTCTTTCTTCAACCTTTTACTTCTACATTCAATAAAAACCACATTTTGGTGATTATAGATCTATGGTAAGGTATAAAACATTAAATTCTATTCCAAGTGACAAATTTATAATGCTTGTTATCACCAATTAAGTTTGTCTATGAAAACACCTTAATTTCTTAGAGGAAAATAGAAACATTTAACTCTTCATTTCAGTTCACGTCTTGTAAAATTTTGTTTATTCACAACTTTAAAATACCTACAGATGTATAAAAACTTCAATTTAAAAAATGTTGATTTAATTTTATCATCATACATAATTTATACTATATATGTATATAAAAACATACATGAATATTTAATTTAAGTATATATATATATATATATATATATATATATATATATATATATATATTAGGAAAATCCCTGGCAAAGTGGAAAAACTTTTTTTATTCATTTCAGGTTTCATCAGACTAAAGTGTTATTTATATTAATTTGATTTAAAACATAAGCATAAAAGAGAGGATATGCTGAAACTTGTAATTTTAATTTTTAAATTTCTTTTTTTTTCTTTTTTAATTTTTTTAAAAGGAAAGATACAATACATGATAAATTTTTTCACTTTGTCATAGATTTTCACACAAATGTTCTGATACATAAAAATTTATATATCATTTTCCTAAATATATATATATATATATATATATATATATATATATATATATGAAAAACTTTAAATTATGTACATAAAATTAAGTTATGAAACTATAATAATGGTATGTCTGAAAAGTAAGGTACAAAGCATTTACTGATCCAACATATTTATTACTATACAAATAAAATGTTATGAATAAGTTACCATCATTATGCAAAATTTTGACATAGTTGCTATCAAGATGGATGCACTTGTCCCAACAGTGTGCAAAAATATGAATTCCCTCTTTAAAAAATGTGTTATCAAACAATGCAACAAAAGCATGATCAATGTGGAAAAACTTCTCTCCTAAATATGTAATTTGAGGACTGCAAATAGTCTGAAGATACAATAAAACATCACAAGCTACACTTTTATCAAGTTGGCCATACATAGAGAGAGCCATTAGTTTGCAACTCAAGGCGACAACACTTTCTGATATCCGATATTCTTGTGGACAATTTCATGCGTCACCAATTTTAGATGATCAAGTTCTATGAAGTTTGTATCAATCTCTTAACTTGAATCAAAGCTTCAACTATTGTCTTCTGTTGTTGATAAACATGGATATCATAGACAAATCTTGTTCAGCATGTTTATCTGCTCTTTTGTGATTATGTTACACCAGACTGATAACCTGTTTCCTACTCATTACATGTTCACCAGGCACAACGATAAATTCATTGGAGATTCCTGTTGTTTTTTGTCTTTGCCATGCAAAAAATCTTCAAACGTTTATGCTTGTTCACTGTTTTATGGTGGCATTCATTGTTGTTGCTCACATATGCATACAGTACATTTTAAGACTTTCTCTGGCTGTAACATTAAGTACTGCATACTCCATGTTGCTCTGTTTTTTATAAATTTCATTATGTTCTAATACTGGTTGATTTATACTTATTTATAACTTACTATTCAGACATTGTATGTTATAAGAGGTTATGATGAAAAGTTGTTGGACTTACCAAGAAACCCTCCAAAGTGATATGGTGTTTAGTTATAATTTTGGAAATAGGTTAGGTCAAGGACTTTTCAATATCCTCTTGTGTGTGTTGTGTGTATATATATATATATATATATAGTGTTGGAAATAAGTATAAGACACCCCATGAAACTGTTAATAATTTTCTTATTACTGCACAAATTCCTCTGAAAATTTGTGTGTGGTACCTAGATGTGATGGGTATTAGGTATATTTGATTTTATAACAACTTTCCACGAAAAAAAAGTTATTAACAAAACTTCGTTTTCAAGAGTGGAAATAATTATAAGACAGTTTTGAAAATTTGCATACCTGGTTTACTTAATGCCAAAGGAAGAATAAGTGCATGTGCAGATTATAAAAAAGACTCTTATCATGATTTTAAACTGTGTGAGACCTATTTAAACATTTCATAATTGAATACAGTTACTGCAAAAAGCCTAGGAACTCCCCCCTCTTAATGAAAAAGGACAAATTTCTGCCTATAAACTGGAAGGAAAATCTATAAGTTTCATTGCAAGAGAACTGTCAAGGTCCCGAAAAGTTGTGAGAAATTATCTAAAGGACGCTGAATCGTATGGCACCAGAAAATGTCCAGGTCGTCCACCTAAAAATTACAAATGCAGCCGGATGTCGACTTTTTCGATAAGCTTCTAAAGGACAATCAAGCTTAAAAGATCTGCAAAAATCTCAGAATTTACCAATCACTCCAAGAAGAGTTTGTCAACTTCTCTATGAATTGCCAAATCTCGTGAATCGAAACAGGAACACAGCCCCTGCTTTAACTGCTAAGCACAAGAATATGCCCGTAGATTGGGTAAAGAAAAAAGTAACATGGACAAAGGAGAAATGGGAAACCGTGTTGTTTTCTGATGAGAAAAAGTTTCATTTGGATGGGCCCGATGGCTACCAATGTCAATGGCATGATTTAAGAAGGGAGAAACAGCTGTTTTCAAAAAGACCTTTTGGAGGAGGATCTGTAATGGTTTGAGGAGCTTTTTCTCTGTCTGGAAAGGCTGATTTAGTAGTGATGGAAGGGAAACAAAACTCTGCTCAATATATCAATGTGTTGGAAAAAAAAGTCTTGTCCTATTTATGAATCGTCTAGACACCAATAATGCCATTTTTCAACAGGACAACACAGCCATACACGCTTCTAAGCTCACAAAAGACTGGTTTAAAACAAAAAATATTGAAGTTTTGGACTTGCCTACTAAGTCTCCAGATTTAAACCCAACAGAAAAATTTATGTGGAATTTTGTCAAGTAGAGTATACAAAAATAAATGTCAATTTGAAGATAGAGAAACTTTAAAATCTTGCATTAAACAGTATTGGAATGAGATTCCATCTGAAACTCTCAGAAAACTTATTGATTCAATGCAAAACAGGTGTGTTGAAGTATTACAATTGAAAGGGAATAAATGTAAATATTGAATTTTGTACAAAAATGCTGTTAAATACAAATTTTCAAAACTGTCTTATGCTTATTTCCACTCTCGAAAACGTATTTTTCTTAATAACTTTTTTGGTGGAATTTTGTTATAAAATCAAATATATATACTAATACTATCGGATCTAGGTACCACACACAAATTTTCAGAGGAATTTGTCAGTCATAAGAAAATTATTAACAGTTTCATGGGATGTCTTATTTCCACCACTGTATATATAAGCAGAATAGGCACAATGATCAACATTGCATAGTGACTTTCTGTTTCATGCTTTCAGTGTTGATCCCTATGTAAACACTATCTACATCTACAAATACTCTATCTATCATAGTAAGCATGCTTCCCTGATAAATATCACACATTTTAAACAATACATACATACATACATACATACATACATACATACATACATATATATATATATATATATATATATATATATATATATATATATATATTCAGTTGTATGGATATGAGTTTGTGACCTTGGGTTCCATGCTTTTGTGATCCTCAAACAAACTGGTTTATTATTTAAAAATTGGATCTATTTATGCTTGCTTGACTGTTTGGTGGTGGGAGTGGGTATATACTTCTGTGTTTGTTTGGGGTGGTACTCTCATATGCATAGACACACATACATACAGGTGTACACATTTTGGTTCACACAAACACAACTATATAAACAATCCAAGGCTAGGTGCAGGTACATATCCATGCATTCAGGCATACATACATACGTAGTTGTAATTCTATTTTGGTGTCGGGACCATAGCTTTTATATGTAGTGATATTCCTTTCAACAAGGAGCAGGTAGGGGTGTTCTTGATGTTTTTCAGATCTACTGCTTGTGCCTAGCCCCAGATAGTTTATATAGATGTGTTTGTGGGACCAAAATACATACACCTGTATGTATGCCTATGTATATGAGAGTACCACCCCAAACAAACACAGAAGTAGATTCCCTCTCCCACCACCAAACAGTCAAACAAGCCTAAATAGATCCAATTTTTAAAAAACAAACCAGTTTGTCTGATGATTGCAAAAGATTGAAACCCAGCGTCACAAACTCATATCCATACAACTGAATATGTTAGCTCTATCATTGATATTGAGCACTTTCCACTAAGTACTGCACATATAAAATAATATATATATATATATATATATATATATATATATATATATATATATATATATATATATGTATATCAAAGGAAAAAACTTGTCTCAAAAGAATCCAGTACTAAATTCATTTCAGCAGACCAAAATTACAAAATGGTCTCTAAATTTATTCAGACAATATGTTAAAAAAAGTTTTTTAAAAAAAATCGCAAGAGAACAAGAAGTCTAAACTACTTGACCTAGAAAAATTAATCTTTGGATTTATGTTATTGAAGAGAGGGTTGGGGAAGCAAAGTGGCAACACAATGAACAGGGGTGGGAGGGGGGAAGTAGAAATGACAGCTAGTGAAATAACATTGGAATCAAATCAAAATTTATATTGTCATCATCTAATTTACATCAAATAATAACAATCACCATCACATATAAAAAAAGAATGAAAAATTAAAATATAAAACACCTTAAATTCAATGTATCTAATTCCTCTTCTAATGCATCATATATATATATATATATATATATATATATATATAAAATATTGTCTTGATAGAACATTATGAATGAGTAGTGAGTTCGATTCTTACTGGGCGCCTCATACTTTTAGCCTTGTGCCACATCTAAGCTATGCTTGGAAAATCATTATACACACATACATCTGCACACATACATAAATATACAAAATATATACAAATATAAATCAAAGCATAAATCAAGCTACTTGGATTATCCTTTCACTAACAGATTTGATATTATTATATATATATATATATATATATATATATATATATATATATATATATATGTATATATGTATATATATATAGAGAGAGAGAGAGAGAGTCTGGAATCACCACTCCATTATTTAATAATAAAATAAAAACAATATCAACTCAAACATGTAAACCCACAAAAAATAATGCTTATAGTAATAAGAAATTAAATTAAATTTCCACTCAGCAGTAACTAACCAGGACTACCAGTTTTATACATTTTCGCACAATCATCAAGTGGTTGGTAACAGTTATGTGTAAAAATGGGAACTTTATACTTTTCTGTGTGCCACTATAGCAGACTCTTCTTAGGAGCTGATTATTATTATTATTGTTATTATATATATATATATATATAAGATAATAGTAAGTGATACCACCCTATTTTAACATCATGAAAATGACCAGACCACTATCAGTTGTGGTCTTTATTAGAGATCCTGCAACCAGAAATATCAAGAAGCTGTGGACATATTGTTGTAACAGAATTGTTTATCATATCTTCAATGGTTTTCTGATCATTTGTAGATTCAATGCCATGTTAGGTTGGATACACTTTACCAGGCTAGAGGAGTTCCCATACAGTACTTAAAACCTATTCCATAACATTTGGTACTTCAATAAATATATATATATATATATATATATATATATATATATATATATATATATATTACAGCAAAAAAAAAAAATTTCCCTCAGCATAGTCTATTTCAAGCCATTCTGTACACAGCTATGTGGATCAGTTTTAATAACTAATATTACTATGATCTACCCGGATTATATATCAATGGATCGATTACCTGTACTATATATATATATATATATATATATATATATATATATAAACACTGTCTGGAGGAGAAAATAGCTATAATCACCTTCTCAGACCAACATAAATTACTAAATAAATGATCAGAACTTATATCAAATGCAGGCATAAAAACTAATTTTTACTGTTAGTTAAAACTGAAAACTAAAAATGGATGCCTTGTAAAATATCCCCATGAAAATGCAAATATATGCACTATATACAATGCAGATAATCTAACATATTTTAGACAAAGCCAATACTTTAAACTGAACAAATAAGATAAGGAAACTCCCACAATTATAGAATAACAAGTGAATAAATAAATCAAAATAAATCAAAATAAATCAAAATAAATCAAAATAAATTAAAATAAATTAAATAAATGATGAAGAAATTTACAAATTATGAATAGACACATAAACAAAACTAAATAATAATCAACAACAAATAATAAAGTTAGTCATGTGCCATGTGTGATATCTTTTGATACATGACTGACGAGGCAGACTTTTTTTTACACAGTAGGTTATCATTTCTTTCTGCAGTAGACCAGTTGCTATACAAGGTTATAAAACCTGGTCTGTCCTGCTATTTACCCATAGCTGGGGTTGAGAAGAAGAGGATTCATACTTTTCCCAAGGGTATTAGCATGTAAGTAAATGTAATGAATTCAACTGAAATTTAAACTCGGCTCTCCGATTCCTCAATCCAAGATTATGTCAATTACTCCACCGTCGATAATAAATAATGAGTAAAAATTTCACAAACAATACTATAAAATATCTACAAATAGCCACATTCGGAAAAATAATTATTTCTTCTGAGTAGCCTCTAGAATAATATTGAAATATATCATTACTGCCTACCCAATAACTATTATGATAATACAATAGACTTTGCTATCAATAATGCATCATTGGCCAGCATATATAAATAGTCAACACACATGGCATTCTAGTATGAAACAGACTGTCACTGCTTAGTGTTGATCTCATTGTATACTTATATATACATGGAAAAGTGAAAAATTATATGCACTCTTGTATTAAGATATGTTATGGCGAAAATGCAGATAATTTGACTTTTATATATATATATATATATATATATATATATATATATATATATATAAGTAATTAATGTAGTTTTTAATCCACCATTACTTCTCAATACAACAAACATTATATTTAGTAAGTACATGTATTTGAGTAGATATTTCTCTCCCTGTTTTTCTATCTACCAGCCTAGCAAATCCTTTTAAAGAAAAATGTGTATCCTTTAAAAATCCTTTTATTACCAAGTATATTTACCTGACCTCCCACCAAGGTTGGATATGGCACAAGGTTGTTTTAACATGAACCCTACATATACTTATGCATATGGACCAATCACAAAAATTGTTTTTTGTATGGCCCCCGTGACCACTGTCATGCTGGCATTACACTGACCCAATCTGTTTAGTGCAATGAGGAAGGTGCTCCCGCAAGGTTGGAATCCCCAGGGATGAGCAACTTCTCCCATCTAAAATGACGAGGAAACATAGCTCTACATAGGGAGTGATAACCATGCCTCAGTAAACCAACCCTCAATGGCAAGCAAGCCTGTAGATGGAGATATCACTTTAAAAAAATCCAAAAGCACAGGAATGTCTACTCAAATATTTGTATACAATAAATATAACATTTTCTAATAATAAAATATATATATATATATATATATATATATATATATATATATATATATATATATATATATATATGTGTGTGTGTGTGTGTGTATGTGTGTGTATGCATAAAAGCCAAGGTTTTAATTTATATAAAATCGTAATTATAGATGAATTACCTTTTAAAATATAAATATTTAAGTGACATTTTCCTTAGTTCTTTCACATGTGGAAATCTTGGACACATGAAAACTTTTAATTTTTAAAAAAAATTAATTTCAAATATGATTACTAATCTAAAAACTGAGTTGAACATCGTAAATACATAGAGTATCTATATCTAAGTAATTTTGTGTCTATGCCCAAATTTATTAGGAAATTTAACAAATCATTACAAAGCAAAAGTTTTGGACATACATTAATAAGCTGCCTTCAATAATTAATTAGTGTGCTCTTTATTTGCTATGACAGCTGTTGGACATTTTGAATAACTTTAAATCATTTTTTTGCACTCGTGTTGACAAATCACCTTAGGATTGCTCAAGTTTTGGCATTCCTCTGATGAACTCTAAACTCTTTCCATAGATTTTCTATTGGATTCAAGTCAGGTGACACTCTGAAACTCTTATTTTCCTTGCCTTTAACCACCTATTTTCTCTTCAGCATGTTTCAGATCATGATCATACTGAAATAGTCAATGAGTTTAAGATGTTTTACAGATTGAACCAAGTTCTTTGCCAGTATTTCATCATACATAGCACTTTTTCTTTATTCTTTCAATTCACCTGTACCCCTAGAAATAAAACAAATCATTGTCCTTCTACTACCAGTTTTAACTTTTGGGATGATATTTTGAGGGTTATACAAAGGACATTATTTTCTTTAGATATGTTTTAAACAGTTCCCACCAAAGAATTCAATTTTTGTTTCGACAAACCATAATATTTTGTTCCAAAACAAAGAAGGCTTCATGAAATGATTATGCACAAAGAAGAGATGAAACTTTATGTGAATGGCCTTCAAGAGAGGGTTTTTTCCTCAGAGTCCCAGTCTGCAGTCTTTTCTAATAAGATTTTCTGTGGATTTATTAGGTTGGTGCAAAAATAATGCCGTTTTCTCACATAGTAACATATGTGAGAAAACGGCATTATTTTTGCACCAACCTAATAGTTAATTTTGGAGGATATCCTGTTCAAAGAAGATTTATTGTGAGGTCATATTGCTTTCATTTTTTAACAATAGCTCTTATCATACAGATGGGCATATTAAGTTCATTGAAGATCTTTTCATATTCCATTCCATGATTATGATATTTAGTTATGACTATGAACTTCTTGAGAGATCTCCATTGTCTTCATCTTTGCAAATGGCAGGCAGAAACTCAGTGTTCATTTAAACTACATGCAGGACTTTTCTAAAATATTGATATTTTGGCATTGTGTGCTTTGGTGGCTTTGGAGGAAACTTGCAAATTAATAATTTGAGTATAATTCAATTCTGAACTGCAAATTTTATTGTTACATTCATAATTTCAGAACATGTCCAAAACTTTTGCATATTGTGTGTTTAATTTGTATACACCATATATACTTGTGGATAGGTTGCACCTTTAGTTTATGGTTGTCAAAGTGGGTATTTGACTTGTAGATAGGTTGCACTATAATCTGAGAAGTTACTTGGCCTTTTTTAATGTAAATATAACTATGAGCAGTGCAGATTGAACATTTTTCTGCGATATGTGACACTATACTGTTGGAAAGGGCAACTGTGTAAAACTGAAATATTGGGAAAAATTCATTTTCTTCTCTTGTTCAAAATCAGGGTAATCACCATGCCACAGTCTACTTCAGATTCTCTATGCTGTTGAGTGATTTTCTATCAAATTTTGGTGAAAAAAAGTGTGACCTGTCGTTGAATATATTCAGTAGATAAAAAAATTCCTTATTTCTCCTTACATATAGAATACCCTAAGTATTTATTTTATTCAACTCAATTTTTATATTTCTAACCACATTAGAATTTGTTTTTTAAATCTTTTGTGTGTGACTGTAAATTCTGCTAAATTTCAATTGTGCTTTTAAGCTTTCATTTTTATTCTTATTGTAAAGTTTTGGTCTGGTGGATAAAGTGCAAAAAGCCATTTTTGGTTTTGTTTGTGTTTCTTTTTAGTTTGGTTGATTCTACCTGATGTTGCTTCTTTTTTTTTCTTTTCTTCTTCATCAAACTGAATATCAACCACGTGTCGTTCATGACAATCCTTTTTTATCAATTACAGCTTTGCAATTTTATCGTAATGTCTGCACTTCTGATGGTATGTTAATGAAGGTGCCTGAGCAAACTGATCAGATTAAGGACCTCACTAAAGTTGATTCTTTTTCACACTTTGGCACTTTTTTTTTATGTTTTTTTTGCTTCTTTTATTGTGGCACTGAACTTTTCTATTCAGGCTTATTCTTGATTTTTTAATTTGACTAACTTTTTTTTCCCTCTTTGGCTCTATTTGACCCCCTCTCCTTTTCTATCATGATCTTTCCCTCTTCTTTCTCTCATTTCAATGTATGAAGTCATGACTACCATTATTCCCTTGCTTTTTAGGTTGACTACTTTTAAGAGTTTCACTGATCATTGATCATACTTTTTTGCCAGCAGTGGGCCGTCAATCATCACAAATATTTCAAAGCTTAAGTCTGAAACAAGGTTGCAGTTGAGGAGCACCAGAACAGGACCAGACTCATTAGCAATATCTTTTGGTATCATTTAAATATACTTTGATCCTCAAAACCTGTTAAAAATGAAAAAAGAAAAGAAAAAGCTTTTATGTCAGTAATTGAAACATCTGAACAATTTTAAACTCTCTGACATTGAAACAAAGTGATTAATGTTACTACTCAACATTAAATCATAGATTAATGTTATATTAGCTTAATTTTTTTAAATGACAATTTTAGATATATTTTATTTTAGTCTGCATATTAATCTTGTGACTTGCATGAGTGCTTTGTGAAGAGGAAAAAACTCTGTGACTGTAATCTTATTCTATCTAATATCTATACAACTAATACAAATTAGCTTGACTTTTATGGCTATCCTGTCACTGTACAATAGGGAAGAACAATACATGACAATTTTCATCAACCTATCAAATAGCCTATTGAGTGGGAAAAGTCTATACCTCTCATACCAGAGAGTATTATAAAAGGCTTTGGATAATGATGTTAATGGCTGGAACCTGATACTCAAGGAATTTGGCAGTGAATTCAGGCTAAACCTTACAAATAATGATTAACTTATAAATAAGTTCATTAATTTATAAATACCTTAAGATCATGTTTTAATTATTGCAATTCCTGATGAAAGTAAAACAAGTGCTGTTTCATCAAATATAAAAGTTTGTCTTTTCTGTATAAAAAGTTTATCCTGCCACTGAAGGTGACTTTCTTCCATCAATAATACAGTGTTTGAATTTCATAGGTGTGTTGTCATATTCTGCTATGGCAACTGAAAACAACTTTGAGTGAAATTAACAATAAAGATATTGCAATTGAGAGGCCTTGAAAAAGAATGCAGTAGAAAGGGAAGTAATATTAATAATGCAGAGGGCTAAAGGTTAAAGAAATAAGAATTATATCCATGGGTATATTCTTCTTCAATGTATCTATTAGCTTAATGCAAATATATAAGGATAATAGATTTAATATAAGGAATATTTTGATATCTCAATTGGAAGTGATGATTGGCTGAGAAAAGCAAATGAGGACAAAACAAAAGTTAGAAAAAGAAATATTTTAATATTCTGTTTTGTAAGTAAACAATTGGTTTTTACCCTGAGTAGAAGAGGAAACAATCATTGACTGAGTAATAGGTCGGATATCCCCCCCCCCTTTTCAAGTGATCATTGGTTAACACAAACCAATGAGAAAAAAATTCTTAAAATAAGGAATATTATGTTGAGAAGTAACCATTGGATAATACAGAATCTGCATTTTCATAGAATAAAGAATAACCCAATATATTTTGTATACAATTCTTCCAAGAGAAAATGTCTTAGTATTCTGATCATTAGCTACCATTGGCTAATGTTGTCTGGGTGTAAGTTTTCTACAATTAGAGTATGTTTAAATTAACCTGAAGATTTAAGTTAGGCTTCCTCAGGTTTTCTTTCAGCTGTTTTTTCCATATATTTTATTTTGTCTTCATCTTTTCTTACAGGAACATGTTCCTGATGTTCCAGTTGAGGGAACTGATGTGGTAAGCACAGTTTGAAATTTTATGAGGAAAATATCAGTTTCAATGAGAGAAAGGTAAAACAGAGAAATTGAAGTTATTATTAATCTTCAGTTGCAGTTTGATATTTCATAGATAATCATCGTTGAAGAATTACTATTCACTGGTTGTTTAATGTTTTCTTTATTGAGCAAATTGTTAGATTGTGCAATAAACATTTATTAATCTAAAGATACAATCAATGACCAGTTCTCAGTCCCTTGTTATGAATCAAAACCTATTTTTCTTACCTGCCTTTCAATATTTACCTTTCTTTCTTTCTTTCTTTATGATTTTTTACCTGTGCTGCTCAATCAACTGGTTTCATTGTTTATATGACTACCTCTTCTGTTTTAATTTTTTTTTTCCCTTCTTTCTGTTAAAAGATATCTCAAGCAACTAAACTTTAAAAACGTAAATATTAACTCCACAGAAATTTCCTCGGCGGAAGAGCCTAACGAACTTCTCATCTCCAGGATACAAAAAATCACGTTTACGCAGAGTGTCGTTTGATTACTCAGTTGAGACATTTTTCGTACGTACGAAAAATAATCCTTACACAAACTTCCTCAGATATTTTCAGTCAGATTCTGTTTTGTTTGTTTTAAAATAGCTGTTAATTATATTTTAGGTGATCAGGTTTGGGAGATATTTCAGCAATAAGTTAAAAAAAAATTTTTAAATTAATTTTTTTCTAATTTTTGAATACAGTACTCTCCAACTCCCACAAAATTGTATTTACTTTTTAGTAATACCAGCAAGTTAATTAAACACTTTCATAATAAGGAATGAAGATCAACAAATCTATTGTAAGTGTGTGACAAATATTCAATAAATATCATCTGAAATTTTTGGAGTAGTAATTGTCATGATTCCACATACTGATTAATTGATTTGTTTTTTTACAGCTTATCAACCCTTTGTGGGTTATTTAAAGTCAAAATATTTGGGGATTGTATGAATAATTCTTTCTTTGCAAGTTAATACTGCATTAAGAATATTTGAGGATAATGATTTTTTTCCAAATACCAATCCTACTATTTAACCCATAGCTTGGGAGAGGAGACAAATTTGAACCTTTTCCAAAGGTATTTGCACATAAGTGAATTTAATGGACTCAACTGGAATTCGAACTTGATTCACTGAGTTCTCACTGAGCCATTAAACCACCCGCATGTTCGTTGTAATTCCACAAATTAATTTCACTAATAGCCTCTCATCCTTGTAGTTTTTGTTACTTATTAATAAAAACCGGAAGCAGTAATAGTAACTAATAGTAGAATAATCTGTGGGATAAGTCTCCTCTCATCTGTAGGTTAGTTGATGTTTGCAACTTGTTGTGGAAAGAAATATTTTGAATTATTAAGCCTCAATATTTTTCTTCCTGATATAATTTTGATTCTTTAATATGAAAGTGTTAAATTAATTTTCAGATAATAACCATAGCTGCTATTAACAAACAAAACAGCTGTATCTTGTTTCAAAAGGACATATTATTTTTGAAGTAGTTGCCTAATACACATTTTACATCAATATATTAATCTACAGTGCATCATCTTTACTCTTCTCCCTAAAGATATAATAAGACATCAATAATTCCAGTTGTGATTGGTGCTCCAAGTTTGATTTGAAAAGGTTCTGATAGGCTTGTTGAAGGGGTCCCTGGCAAAAAATGGTTTTCACTAGCACAGCTCACATCTTATCAATGGCTTTATCTATATAAAATCTGTGTGTTTTTAGGTTGTTTTATTTTCATTTTTTCACAAAAATGCTCAGTGAAAATGTCATGATGCCATTTTTGCCCTTAGGTCTCTGTTTGAGATCTGGAAGGAAATATGTATACAGCAGAAATCAAAGGAAGAAAATAATAATAATAATAATGATGATGATGATGATGATGATGATAATAATAATAAAAATAATAATAATAAAAATAAATAAATAAATAAAAATGATAATAATAATTGGCTGTTCTTTCATCATCAAAACTATCACCACAACTATAAATAATAATAACAACAACGAGGAGGAAGTGGAGGAAGAGAAAAAAAATAAATGAAATAAAAATGTAGGCTTGAAACAAATGGGTCAGAAAGTATTTGATATTATAATACAGGCTTAGGTAAATACAAAAAAAAAAAAAATCTCATAAAATTTACATTCATTAAGTTCTCAAAATATGATAATGTCCACATTAGAAATTAAACTTGTAGATGAGTGAAAATCATTTCAATTCAAAATATGTTGCTTGATATTGCCAAAAAACAGTTGAACATTATAAAATGAGGAGTACACATTGATGTTTGCAGGAAAAGTTTTAAAAATGTAAATGTTTTTTTTCTTTTGTATAAACCCACATGAAAAAATCTTTGTGTTGCATTTTGTATCTGCAGGTATGCAAAATAAATCACACAGTATGGTTTGAGATTTTGATAACCAAGTAAAATATTGCTTAACTGTGATTCTGATAAAACAGTAAATGGTTACTTTAACCTATAATATATATTCATTGAAAATTAAAATATATATTTTATGTATGCATATATATTAGATGTGTGCATAAGTATTTATTTTGTATACATTTTAGAAATGTTACCACCCCGACTCCATGTCTCAGATTAAAGAATCCAAATTATATCAATTTTCAAAAAAATCTTGATGCTTAATCCAAATTCTTCAAAACATCTATAGTTGAGAGTATTAAAAAACTGAGTTTACACATTTTATAAGTGTTTTCACCTTTCTGTGTGTGTGTTTGCCAATATATATATATATATATATATATATATATATATATATATATATATATATATAATTATTTATTTAAAAATATGATTCCAAATATGATATTTTTAAATAAATAATTATATTTATGCTCTACTTTCCTATCGAGCACTATTTTTTCAAAATAATAACAAAAATACTAAGGAACTTTGGATTATTTACCAAACCAGTTTCTTTCCTATTTTCTACAATATTTTCACACACATATATATATATATATATATATATATATATATATATATATATATATATATATATATATGATATTATGATATATAATTTTGTATAATATCAACTTAGAAAAATATGACAAACTGGAAAATTTTTTGTGACGCATTTCATCCATTCAGATTTCATCAGACTGAACTTTAATGACATTGCCACATCTACACATGAACATGAATTGAGAGACACAAAAAATATTCTTTCAAAAGATTTTGAAATTACCTGTGTCTCTCATTTCGTGCACATGTGTAAATGTGGCAACGTCAACAAAGTCCAGTCCAATGAAATCCAAATGGATGAAATGCATCACAAAAAAACTCCAGTTTGTCATATTTATATATATATATATGTATATATATATATATATATATATATATATATAACTTGAACATTATTTTTAGTGGATACTTGTATTTGAGTAAGCACTCTGTTTATTTATTTTAACAATACTTCCCTCTGCTCAGAGGGATGCAGGTTTAATTCTTGCCAGAGAACGTAAATTTTTCTTTAATATTCTGGCCGGTAGATGAAAATAAATAAATATGTTGTTTAATAAATAAACAGAGTGTCTACTCAAATATGAGACCCACTAAAAATAACATTTAAAGGGATATAATCTGTTGGATTAATAAAAATCCTTTCTAAATATATATATATATATATATATATATGCCAACCACACACATATTTGTTTTTTAGAAAGTAATATTGCATTTAAAAAATGCAAATTTGAAACTTGTCAACTAATGCAAAACCAAAGTTAAATTGTAAACAAAACTTCAATTTAATTTAGTGGCTGTCCCGTGGGTCTTTTAATTCTCTGATCAGCTTTGTTGATGTCTTCAAGGCATAAAACTGAAGTAGGTCACTTGGTCACTGGGAATTCCAAATATGCAGCACCTTCAATTTCATTAAAGGAGTCACCTTGACACCTTTGTAACAGAGACCCTGGAAACTGGGTAAATTTTGTCTTTAGCTATATGTATGATTGTGAGGCTGAACCTTAAAGGTGATTATTTTTGCTAAGCAAAATGTTAGTCATGCTGATGCAAGTTAAATTTGGTTGTGTAGTCATATCCTTCTATAAAAGAGTCTTGACAGAAATTGAGAGCAAGGCTACTGTAATTTCAAATATATAGAACTAATATATAAAACACTATATTTTGCAGTAATTCCATATACAGTAAATGGGGAAGTAATATTTATAAACGATGCAGAGTGCTAAATTTTAAGACCAACCTTGTGTCATATTTGTCATCATAGGGAGACAAATAAATACCAATGTGTGTTCTATTAATCTGTATAACATTTACTATTTATGGTAATGTCTTAGGATTTTTAGGATAATAATCTGTTGAAGTAGACTTTTTCCAAAACAGAAGAGATTTAGTAAAATGGCACAATTAAATCTAATCTAATAAACAACTTGAAAAAAATTGAAAAGAAATCCAAGGGGGGGGGATTATTTCAGCTCCCACCAAAACCCCAATGATATCTCCTCAGAGAATCAAGTACAACAATTTACAAGTGTTTGCTGACCAGAGATGAAATCCTTCCTTGGATTGCTACAGGAGAATGAAAAATGACTGGTATATATTAAGAACAAAAATAAACAGCGCTGTGGTTATCAATGTCAAAACAGATTGAATTGAAATTGAAAACCAGTTTCACTCAGCAAAGCAAACCCTATAGGAAATAAAAATATTGGGTTTAGAAACTTTGCCTCAACCCTCATTCTCACCAAACCTAGCACATTCAGTTTATCATTTGTTTTGATCACCAGAACATTTATTTACTGCCAGGATATTCAGAAATAATGAAGATGTCAATTTAAGTTAACTTTCTTTTCACCAATTTTATCAGCATGAAATGAAACAGTTGGCTTTACATTGTATGACTGTAATCATAAATGATGGCATTTACATATTTGGTTAATACAATTTAGCTTAATTTTCTTAACTGCTTAATATTTGTTGTATAAAAGCGCATCTGGGCTGTATATATCAGACATAATATGTTTGCATGAACTGAACTTGCTTTGAAGTATATATTTTAGCATGAATGGGTAATGACTAACCTCATATAACTGTTTGAATTCAGTGAGAAATGCAAGCTCTCAGCATTGTGCAGGCAAGCAAGAAAAAAATGTCAATGACTAAGAAGAGCAGAAGTGTTTATTTCTTTTATTAAACAATCAATAAAGAAATTGGTAATAACAGTCAGCTGTGTATAAAAATTGTTTTCATTGACAATAAATAAGAAAGGCGGAGATTTTCACAGTTACTTCATTAATTTAGTAAAACTCAGCTGTTAAGTTTCTAAACTACCAGAAAAAATAATTTATATAAAATGCAATGTGTAATAAAACATTGACAGTCAAACCAAGGAAAGATTTTTTTTAAATTTGATATTTGTTCATTTAGTCATATTTTTGACAAATACAGAGAAAAGGTAAACTTATCTCATCCAACTACTTTATGAAGGCAAATGTAAGGTTTTTTGGTCGTCTTATATTTACCTTGATAAAGCCCATCAGAGGAAGTAATGTGTTGGCTAATATAAGTTTTCCTTTTGTATTTAATCATATTGTTACAGATATATATTTAGTTATATCTGAAATGCTACACACACACACACACACATATATGAGTGCTGGTGTTAAGAAAATAGTGCTCAATGTATAAAAACAGAGCTATAATTTATATTAATAACAAATAATGTTTTTCCTCACTGGTAGCATACCTCTGAGTTTCATGCACAATACAATTGTCAGGTACAGTGTACATAAAACTCAGTGTTACCAGTGAGAAAAAAAAACATGCATATTTATTACTAATATATGTGTGTGTATTTCGGTAGTAATAACTCTTTCAATGCTTGGCTACATAATATTGACTAATTCTGTCTATCAAATTTTTTATTAACTGAATCAGGTGTTTTATGGTATAAATAGATTCGCCAAAGTTCATGTTTATTTTTAAAATAATATAAATTAAAATTAAATATGAACTTTGGTAAATATACTTATTACATAAAGCAACTAATTCAGAAATTTGAAAAAGTTGATAGACAGAAATTGTCCATATTATTCAATGAAATATATATATATATATATATATATATATATATATATATATATATATATATACACACACACACACACACATACGTACATGTATATATATATATATACACACACACATATATATATACCTACACATACGTATATATATATATACATACACACACGTATATATATACATACATACATACACACACATATATATATACACACATATATATACACATATCTATATATACACACACATGCACACACTCATATATACACAGACACACATTTATATATATATATATATATATATATATACACACACATATATATATATACACATATATATGCACACACACACATACACACACATATATACTCAGACTCATACATATATATATATATATATATACACACACATATATATATATATACACATATATATGCACACACACACATACACACACATATATATACTCAGACTCATACATATATATAAATTATACAAATTATATATATAATTATATATATATAAATTAAAATATATATATATATAAATTAAAATATATATACATAAATTAAAATATATGTGTATATATATATATATATATATATATATATATATGTATGTATATATATATGTATGTATATATATATATATATATATATGTATGTATATATATATATATATATATATATATATATATATATATATATGTATGTATATATATATATATATATATATATATATATATATATATATATATATATATATATATATATTTGAGTAGATGCTGTGTTTATTTATTAAACAGTATATTTATTTATTTCCATCTGCCAACTTGAATATTTGAGAAATCTTATTAGAAAAATATGCCTTTTCTGGCAGGATTTGAACCTGTGTTGACCTATGGGAAACTGCACTTGATCTGACATGCTTTGGCTTCTATTCTATTGGATACATCTATGTCCAATCTTTGGTGGATTTTTACATTTTTCTTAGGGAAAAAAGTTATTTAAATCATGGAAATTTTTTCAAAAGTACCGCTGTAAATGATACAAGATGAATTAAGATGAAAGTTTGAATTTTTTCAGTTATATGTCAACCATGTGTAATACCAGCTGTTGAATATTAATGAAGTAGTTATTTTTCTTTTTTATTTCTGGTATTTGATTAAATTTTAATATTAAATGCACAATAATCAATTCACTAGTCTCCACAACCTCTGGGGGGATTCATCTATTGTAAAACACTAATGTTCAAAACATGGACTTGTACAATTAATTAATTTACTGAAAAGTTTCTAATTATTTATAACTTACGCCTTTTTAATTGTTTTTTTTTTTTTTTAAGTATTACTTATGATATTTGGCGACATTAATAAAATTACAGTTTATTCCATTTAAGTACAAATACAGTTTATATTGTAGATAGGTAACTAACTAGTTAGATAAAATATGTATGTATTTTTTTATCTGTGTAACACATTTCACAGAGCAGACATATACTAGTGTCTAATTCTAGGCCGAAATGCAGGTAATTAATAAATTAATGTCAAGAAAAAGTACACAGACAAAACAACACTCTGATTCTATGCAAAGATCCAGGGAGTCCTAAGCAGTATGCACAGATATAGTCTGATTATAAGCACAAATTCTGAGCCATATGTAAATAAAGGCTTTATGGCTACAATGCTAGTTTCTGAAATAATGTGTATAAAACTTTGTGTTTTTCAACTGACCCAACAAAACAAGTATTTCAACAAATATTATTACCGTATATGCTCAATTTAGTGTCCCCTCTCAAATAAGTGGCCCTCTTTCAAATAAGTGACCCAGGGCAACTAAATTAATATATTTGAGAAATGAAAAGTTGCACTTATCTGGATCTGGGAATTTAAAAAGTTAATTTAATCAAAATAGGCTTTCTTGAAAATTTTTAAGAGACTCTGTTGCTAAATTGAGCATTTACAGATGGATGCATATGTAGACCCTCGAGAATAAAGTAAGTACTTAGTATATCTTACCAAATCCAGGTGATTTTTAAGTCTGAAACTGTAACGAGTTTTTATTTTATTTTACAGGATGAAGAACCAAATATAACTCCAGTAAAAGATGTAAGTTTATTTAATCACTTCTGTTTCAAACTTCAAGCTCTCAAAATCAGTTCACCATTTCAAAAGCATTTCACAAGCTCAAGAATAATTTACCGTCTTACAAACATTTGATCATTTCACAAGGGCATCACCATTTCTAAAGTATTTTATGTTTTCAAATGCACTTCATGGACTCAGAAAAAGGAGAGCCAAGTCTGAATTCCAGTTGAGTTCATTACATTCTTGTATGTATAAATACCCTTGGCAAAAGTACAAAACCATCTGTTCTCCCCCTAGCTATGGACTAAATTGTAGGACTTTTATCAGGAGAAATCATTGTTATCTCAAAAAAATTGTTAATCCAGTATTCACTCACAAAGAAATAATTATTCTTACAATCCCATATGTTTCAGCTTTACATAACCAACAAAAAAAAAGAAATCAATCAATTGCAAGCCCTTCAAAATATTAAAAGCAATTAAATATTGTTAGCTTCTATAAAAAGAAAATAAAGAGCTTAGATTAATTCATCTACACATTTTTCGGCTTTTTTCTCAGTTGAGTTTGGAGCCAAAAAGTTGAAAATGTTAATGTTGCTCTTGTCAGTATGATGCAAAATAACAGGAATCTTTTCTTTTAATAAATATAGTCTCCTGAAAGTTGAATTTAACATGAAAAGTACTCCTTACAAGTATTACTTTAAATGTCATCTACTATTCCACAAACTGCTATTATGAAATCATAACTTTATCTTTGTATAATGTCTGGAGTGAGATAAGGCACCGCATACCTTAAAACTATATTTTTATCATATTGCATATATATATATATATATATATATATATATATATATATATATGTAGAGAGAGAGAGAGAGACATGGCTTCTTGGTTAGGCTTCTTTGCACCCACAAAGCACACACACACACACAGACATATATATATATGTATATGTATATATATATATATATATATATATATTTATATATGAGATAGGACAGGATAAGGAACAACTAAGAAACATTTATAAATTTAAATGTTTTGTTTTTTATTTAAGTTTCATCAGAAAACAAAATATATAGGAGAAAAGAATATTCTGGTATATTTTATTTTTGTGTTTGTTTATCATTGGTTAAGCAAACGTCATGTGTATTTGTCCTGTCAAGCAGCATTCATGTGTATAACCTTTGTGTGTTTGTGTATCATAATTCTAGTTGGTCTATGTGGAATTTGAAAATGTGTGTGGCATTTTTATTTATGTCTGGTAATTGTCCATATGTTGATTGGGGATGTTTTATGTGAGTGTGAAAGAATTTAGGTTTATACTCGTTGTGGCTGTGGTTGACAGATTCTTTAAGTATAGATTTTATAAGAGTTAGTGATATAATAAAGTTTGTTTGATATGTGTTTATTGATGGTAAAATATTTATCAGGATTCATTCTAAGTTTTTTCTATGTAGTAAATTATGTTCTTTTCTAATTAGGGTAGCATTTATTAAATTGAAGTTATGGCCTGTTTTGTTTCTGTGTGTTATAAGTGTTTGTTTGGTTCAAAACA
Source organism: Acanthosepion lycidas (assembly GCA_963932145.1). Taxonomy (NCBI): domain Eukaryota; kingdom Metazoa; phylum Mollusca; class Cephalopoda; order Sepiida; family Sepiidae; genus Acanthosepion; species Acanthosepion lycidas. The sequence goes on along the minus strand of OZ010597.1, from coordinate 75,969,289 downwards.
CATCCAACATTATTGTGGATTTGGGAAAGCCCACAAGGAGACACCATCAACAATCTATTTAGAAATGCAGTTTTGCACTCAAAAACATACTCAAGCTCTGAGCCCAGGAAGGATCATCTCCCAGGCATATAGAAACTAAGGATAAAAAGAAAAATATTGAAGAAATTCAAACCCATGCCTCATAGAGAATCTGAAAAACTCTACAGAAATTCCATTTGCAAACAAACATATACACCTGCTGCTAAGAACAAGTTTGAAACTTTTAAATATATCAGGGATTGAAATTCCATTAGGTAAAGATGAATGATTCTACTTTGGTTGTATTAATAAATTTACATGACCAATATTAAGCACTGTGTACACAATTGAAAAAGCTTTCAAATTCTATTAGATAAAGATTATTATTAGGCATTATTTACATAGCCAATATTGAACATTATGTTCACCTAGACAGGTTGCCAACCACGAGATCCCAGTCTGCCCTGCAGTTTAACCTATAGCTAGTGGGGTTGGGTTGCCAAGGGGATTTGTGCATGAGTGAATGCAATAAACTCAACTGGAATTTGAAATCAGCTCTCCAATCTCTTATTTAAAACTGCTATGTATTACACCACCCATACATTGATGATCCATAATTCTCATTGAGAGGAAAAAGTGATATACATGGATCCTGAATCCTCTTCTGACCATTACTCAGAAATTGACTACAAAGCAGTGGCTTATCATGAAGACATTGGCAACTTGAAGGTTTGTTATCAAGGTGATTAAGGGGTCCTATCTAACACTATTTTGAAATAAGTCAGTCTTCTTTTTCTTTATCTGTCATGTCCCCTCAGGATATTGGCAATCATATGCTCTCCACAATTTCCTGTTTTCTGTAGCTCTTAATAAATTTTGTCTTTTATTATTTCTCCTTAATCCTGTACGGCCATTGATTTACTTAAGTTCATTAAGTATGTTATGTACTGTTTTTTTTTTTTTTAAAAAAAGACAAAAAATATGTATAAACTTTTGTTATTTTCTTTTTATTAATCCAGGCTGATGAACTTGCAGGTTCTCCTCAGGTACAATTTTTCTTTTACTTCTTAATTCAATTTACCTATTCTCTCAAAACCTTTTTTTAATCATTTCACCCCAAGCAAAGCAAGAAATCCACAAAGACACAAGTGGTTACTGAGTGTGAAAGAGAAACATTATTAAGGAGCAAAAAAAAAAAAATAAATAAAAGAAGAGAAATCAGGAAAACAGTAGATAATGATTGACCTTGCATTTAAATTTTTGAAGATCAAAGATGACTGAAAAGCAACAAGTGGGAAGACACATACAAATGAAATGTGCAAGAGAAGAAACTGTTAGCATAGAATTTATGGTTACATCTAGCCATTTTGAACTGCAAGATGATGCAATCTTGTTTCTAATCTATTACTATGCTTAAATGTTTGGACGTTTCAAATTCTTTAAAATAAACTCAACTTTTTTTTGTTTTCACTTCAGAAAAATAAGCATTTAATGAGGTTCACATATAAATTTTTAAGATTTTCTTATTTTCACAGTAGAGAACCTTTTCTGCCTGCCAGATTTGAGGATAGCATAATTGATGCTATCCTCTAGAAAAACAACACTTTTCCTTTCTTAGGCTCATGTTTTCTACTATTGTCATGAAGTAAAGTGATTATATTGAATCAATTGCTATGCCTACTGCGAGGAAAATTGTTTCACTCTCTCGTAACAGACAATTTTTCTTGTCAGAATCTATAAATCTATCATTCATCCATACATTGAATATTACTGGCGCATCTGGTACTCCTGCTATAGATCTCAAGATTCTAGGAAAAATTCAAAAAAGGGTCTTCAACGTAATTGGTCCTGACCTGGTATCTCAACTTCAGTCACTTTCTCACTGACGTGACATGGCTTCCCTCTGTCTTTTCTACATATTTTCATGGAAACTTTTCTGATGAACTTTTCTCCTTGGTGCCTCAACTGCATTTATGTATACTACTAGATTGGCAACTAAGTCTCACTGTTTTACTGTTGAAACTAGCTACACGTAACAGTATGTTTTATTCAAACAATTTCTTTTCACATATGAATCTCTGTTCCAGTTTCTTGCTTCTCTGCCAGCTACAATCTTCAGAAATTTAAAAGCAACATCAATCATGATCTTCTGTCTTCCTGACTCCTGTTCTTTTATTTCCTTTCTCCTCACTAAAGTCTTCTCATTCTCTTCTACTCCAAGTAAACCTCTGTATCTTAGTGGCATTATTGCTTTGCTTGGGAGCGAAATAGTTAAAAAAAAAATAATAATAATAATTTCTATGATATAAGAATTTCACTTTAGTTACTTGTTTATATTATTATCTTTAAAAATAATAAATAAATGTCCTTTGCATAAAATAGGTCAAAGTTCTAATTCTTAAATTCATTGTAAAATGAATGGGACAACATTCTATTTACTCCATTGCTGCTTTTCAAGAGAAAAATTTTAATAAAAAATTTAAGATTTCTGACATTCACCAAAGAAATTATCTGAAAAAAAATGAATTCATAAAAGTACATAAAAGCCCAGTTAACTAAAGCCCAGAAATTCTTTTTGTAGTTGTAAACAAGCTAGTATGGAACACTAACAGATTTTTAAATTTAAAATTTTTTTTTTTACAAGTATGTTCAACCTGTACAAAGCCCAAGAGCCATTCAAGGTAGATAGTTACAGAGTAAAAGGCACATTTTATGAGGATATGTGAGAAAGATGACAGCAGTTAACACTAGAATTGAACATGTTAATTTTGTAGTGATTTGGAAATCATCTTAGGAGTAGGTTCCACAAAGCAGTGGTTGAATCTACTTGTGTGGAACAAGATGTCTGAATATTTTATGAAACCATTCAGGCCTTATCTAAAAATTAAAATTAAATATCAAGTTTAAAGAAGATAAATTTAAGCGATATATATCTTCTTTTAATCCTGTAATCAATATGGAAAAAAATGCAATACTAAACTTAATTTATACTTTAAAGCTTGAAGCATTATACTAGGGATTTGATGTTCAGTTCCCAGTAGATGAGTTTCTGTAATAATCCTTTAAAATCAAGAAATATTTAGTTCTTCTAATCAAGCTCGTATTGGAAATCCTAATCCAACTCTTATAACATTGAGACTGAAATAGACTAAAGAATAGAACTCTCCCAAGAGGCAATTTTTTTTTTTTTAGAGGAAATGATTATTGTTGATTATAATATTCTTTTATATGTGCTTCATATTACCAGCAAGGACATGCTGCTAATGTAATGATTACCAGCACAGAAAATCGAATCAACGAGTTCAGTTCAAGTCGGTTGCATTCACGTTTTGCACTAAATTTTTTTTTTTGCATTGATTCCCCACCATGGGTTAAATATCAGACTTTGTTCTCTAGGAATGAGTGGCAATAGTAAACCATTCCACTACCTTTCCCAAGAAGTCATGACAATTCACAGATAATAAAGAAAATGAATATTACAGATAGCAATGATTGCCTATGTCTTGAAGAGACATGTCATTTAAAAAAACAAAACAATGTCACCAACAAGAGGTGGAGAACTCAAAGAAATAATAATAGGACTTTATTAATAACATTGGTTGGCGATGTTTTCAAGGTTGAAAATATAATAGTTGATTAAAGCAGTTTTTTATGCTGAATCCAAAAATCATATTCTTGTTTTCTAATCAGATCAAATTTTTAAGATACAAACTCTTACTTTTAATGTATAGAACAGTATTATAACTCTATTTATTTTCTTGTTGAATTAACTAAATAATTCTAAATTTAGGGCTTAAATCCTCACAGAAAGCTCACATTGTGCCATGGTAAACTGAAAAATACACAAAAGAAGTTATTCATGGATGAAAGATCATTTCAAGGACTTCGTCCTGTGCTTGGCAGCCACTGCATCCCATTTCAAGTAGTAGTCAGCAAAAAAGTTTACATCCCACCGGCCTTGGTAGCACTCTTCCATAATGCAAATGTCTTGGTGAAAGTGCTCACCCTGCTATTCACTTAAATCTCCACAGTTCTTTGGAAAATAGCCCAAGTGTGACCACAGAAAGTGCAGGTTGACTGACATTCATGCCCCAAGTTGGCAGAAACTCTTCAGTAGCTCTTCAATTTCCTTCTTGTATTCTGCACTCCGGTGGTTTCCCAGGAAGTTTGTAACTACTGACTTCAGTCACTGCCAGGCAAACAGTTCAGCTTCAGTCAGTGCTTCATCAAACATGAATTCTCTTATTTGAGGGCCATCAAATATATCAACCTTGAGTTTCTTCATGCTTATCCTTGGAAACTTTTCTTGGAGGAAAGCAAACCATCTGCCTTGTCCATTGCCTTCGCAAAGTTCTTCATTACTCCTAACTTGATATGTAAGGGTGGAAGCAGTATTTTGTTTGGTTCAACAAGAGGGTGAGACTGAATGTTATGCGAGCCAGGTTTCAACCCTGGTCTTAATGGCTACTCTTGACTTATATAATGTTGGTTGTCAGCTCTGCTGTCCCAGAGACACAGTAAAAAGGGATATTTTGTGTACCCACCTTGGACCAGTCCAACCACCTTAAGATCTTCACAGATCAACCATTTGTGCTTCTGTTAGTTAAAATCAGACAGCAAATGATCCATGCTGCTGTGAGTTTCTTTCATTTGTACTACTGAATGCCCAAATAGAGATAGATGGAAACTTATTCCCATTATGTAGAACTGCTTTGAGAATTCTATTGGATGAGTCAATAAAAAGTCTCCATTCCATAGCATCATACTCTAAGCCTATCTGATCCAGCAATGCTGTTGCAATAAACTAATGATGTCTTAATTCTCTCTCAGTCTCAACACCAGTAGAATGTTGTTACTGGTGTCAACAGATGTTTCTCTTTGAGACATGAATGCAGCAGCTGAGCAGACTCCTTTCAAAAAGGTTCAGGTTTCATATCAGGTCATTGAGTTCTGCTTGTGTCAAGGGTACTGGCTTGCCATCCTCTTTTGGCTTGTATGCATCATCCCCAGTTACAACAGTCATGTCACTATGTTTGAAATCAGAGCTATATTCCATGTTACCATCTGGCTCGGGAACAGGAAGGTCTGGGCCTTGAGGGATTGGTGTTATGGCAGAAGGAACATCGGGGTATTGGACATGGTGCTTGTTCTTGCAATTTATTCCTTCTAGATTTATCATGCAGAAATAGCAGTATCTAATGTAATCTTTTCCTTCCCTCCAGACAATTGGAATGGCAAATGGCATCCTCTTCCTTTTACCATTCCTCCAATCCCTCAACTGCTCCATGCATGTTTTACAGGAAACATGGGGAGTGAATAGCTTATCCTGATTCCCTAGTTTGACTCCAAAGTAATCATGATATGTCTTCTTCACAAAGTCGGTAATTTTTGCTTGACAGGAAGAACCACATTACAGCAGATATAACAGAACCTGTCAGGGTTATTCTTACCCTTGCGATCCATTCTTAGAGGAATACAAATGTCAAGTTGAAAAGATAAAAAATAAATCATCACTGAGCTCGTCGTTGACACTTGACTCAGTACATTAAAATCATTTTAAGTCAAGGGATATGGTATGTGGGTGTTAGCAAGTAGTGGGGTACACTGTAGTTAGGTACACATACAACATTATATGCTATACTAAACATCAGGCACCCATGATCAGCTGTGACAAGTAGAGTCCACAGGCTTTTGAATAAGTGTTAGTATTGTGTACAGTTTGTTGTGAAGTATTTAAGCACATCTTAAAAACCAGACCTGACCAAACACAATGAATGGTATTTTTGAATTCAGCATGGTGATTATATATCACTTGATAAGCCTTTGACCTTTGGGAAAAATTTTAATGCAGACCAGTGTAATTTATCAAATTAAAGTAAAATAATAAGTAATAATTACATTATATATATATATATATATATATATATATATATATATATATATATAAGAAAATAAAAATTCACAACATTATCAACATTTACTAAGTTACATTAATTAACATCCTCCATAGTTTACCTTTCCTTAGTTAGCTTAAAGAATATTTTTTAAAATGTTTTTAAATTAAACATTTTGTAGACTTAACAATATTTTTCCTTCATTTTACTTCAGTCTATAAATAGATATTGCAAAATAAAATCCTACATTTAAATTGATATATATCCCTTTGGAGACAAAATGCATTGGTAAAGAAAAGTTTTTCCTTTTGTCTTTACTCATATACATATATATATACACATACATATATACATGCACACACGCACAGACAAAGAATAGATATACCTTTGTTTCTCACCGTTCAATGCATGTAGCAAATGTCAGGCACAAATTAAAAAATGACCGTTGTAATATGGTGATATACAGGGTGATTGAAAAATAAGTCCCTCTTTTATGTATGATGGACTCTCCTGTCTAACTATAATTTTTACAAGAAGGGAAAGTCCTTAATACATAAAATAGGGAGTTATTTTTCAATCACCCTATATATATATATATTAATAATAAATATGCATTTTCTTGTTCACTAGTGGGAAAATTCTGAGTTTCATGCAATCACTAGGTGCTTATTGAAAACTGACCATTACATAATTTAAATATTGATATTACTATAATGATAGTAGAGTAGTCCATTTATTTATGGGTCAGGGAGGGCATAATAGAATAATAATACATATATATGTATTTATATACACTTATATATCTCCAAATACAAATATACACATCTAATATGTATTTTCAAATGATATGATATATCCACATATACAAATATATTATATACATTCACATTTATATAGATATACAAAGATGTACATAGAAATATTTATTTACAGTATGTTGTCATTCAGTTGTATTATTATATATCTATCTATGTAGATATATATCTATATATGTAAGCAAATATATGGATATAGATCCGACAGTATGAAGAAAAATATACGGAAAAAAAAAAAATCCTTATAAGCAATTATGCTGTTTTAATGTTAATATAATGTCAACGTCGGACGTTTCGGTCTAATAAACCATCTTCAGTACATATTCATAAAATATAATTAACATTATCAATTCAACATGACAAAGATGATGGACATAAGAACAAGACTTATCCAAACAGATAACTGAAAGTTTTATAAGATCAGCGTTCCGTTTAAACATGGTCACGTTGTCGTCACGTGGGCGACGCTGTGAAAACGTATTCCTAAAATTTGAGTATTTTGAATGAAAATTGAAAAATGAAAAGAATTCTATTTTGATCTAAAATTATATGTACGCTTGTCGAGCATTAATCTCGCTAGACAAGTGTACATATAAATTTTAGATCAAAATAGAATTCTTTTCAATTTTCATTCAAAATACTCAAATTTTAGGAATATGTTTTCACAGCGTCGCCCACGTGACGACAACGTGACCATGTTTAAACGGAACGCTGATCTTATAAAACTTTCAGTTATTTGTTTGGATAAGTCTTGTTCTTATGTCCATCATCTTTGTCATGTTGAATTGATAATGTTAATTATATTTTATGAATATGTCCTGAAGATGGTTTATTAGACCGAAACGTCCGACGTTGACATTATATTAACATTAAAACAGCATAATTGCATATAAGGATTTTTGTTTGTTTTTTCCGTATATTTTTCTTCATATCTATATATGTATGTGTTTTACTTTCTATATTTTGAAGATTTTATTTATAAAAAAGATATTGTTAAATGAAATCCAAGAAGAAAAGAGTTCTGAACTTTAAATTTAATGTTAGATTTACAATTATAAAAATGTTTGCTTATTAATGAATTAATTTAATTCTTACATAAAATTATTTTGTTAATAACAGAAATGTTTTAAATGTTTAATGTTCTTTGTGAAATTGCTGATATCTAATATTTAAAAAATATTTTTTTATTTTCTTGCCACAGGTAACTAGAAAAGAAGGACCTACATCATCACAGCCGGTAGGTCAATTGATTTCTGATTCCTTTTTTGTTTTGTTTTTTTCTTTTTTCATTCTGTAAAAAATACCTGATTGTCTTGTTTTTTCAATCTCTATGTCTTTCTCAACAATTAACAATTCTAAATGACTGGGGGAAAAAAAATGAAAATTAATTTCTAAAAACAGGTTTCTCAATATATTTTATGCAGTAACATCCAAGTGAGATATTCTTTCAATTGAGTTTCAAAATATGAGACAGTTTATGCATAATAAGTAGACTTTTTAAAAGAAACGAATATATTTTCAGAGGTTGTCTCATAAGAAATTAATTTATTGTAGGAATGGGAAGTATTCTCATTTTATACCTCCTCCTGGTCAACAATATTTGGTGGACTCATGTGAGACTAGATAAAAAAACAAACACAAAGCATAGAAATCAAACAAACAATAATTAGTAAATGTATTAAGAAAATATAAAGAAAACATTACAGAAAGAAATGAAGCTGAAGTTATGAACTGTTCAAGACAATCTTCAGAGCCTGTGTTTCTGAAGTACTTACATACCTCATGGCTTTTTTAGCACTAAAGGAAACATGTTGTCATTCCAAAAGCCAAAGGGAAAAGAGGAAGAGCCTTTCAAATATCATGCCGTCTGTGATTATCATTGAGGTAGTAATCCAACAAATGTGATGAGAAAAAAAACTTCATTTTTTTACAAACCAATGAAAAGCCAGTCTTATTCAGGCAAAAACCTGTTTCTAAATCAGATGTTATTCCTCTCTTTTTAATATTGTTAGAAGAAATTATTTCAATTTGAAAGGATAGTGCTGCTATACAACTATACATGTAAATGTTGATATGCGTTCCCTATTGTTATTTAAACCAAGTATTTTTTATTTCTTTTTAAAAGAATTATAATGAATACATATTTTTGCCAAAGAATTTCTGGTAATCTCCAGTCCTTATTGAAAGCCTGCCATATGTTTCAAGAATATCAGCAATAGTAAAGTTGGCATATATGAAATATTGTTTATACACAAACAAGTAGCTGTAAATTATCTACATGTTTCAATATATGTGATTGAAGCAATTTAACTAATCGCAAAATAATTTTACTCCAGCCATGTTTAACCTTTGTTCCCACAAAAAATGGTGAGTCAAAAGAACAGTTATTCTCTAGACACTGCTATTACTGTATACACTTTTGACTTGCTCGGAAATGTTTGTTTTAAAAAGTAATGATTAGAATTTGGATAAAACCCAAACATATGAAAATGGATTTATACATTTTCTTTATTAAACACTATTCATTAAATTCTTTTATTATTTATTCATCTATTAGATTGAATACAAAATTTGCTTTTGTAGTTATTTTAAAATGGTAAATAATAAATATTACATATTTTGATAATTTTGTAATTTTTATAAATTTTTTAACAAAAAGATTTCTTTCAAATTTATGTCTTTATAAAAGGTAAATAATAAATATTGCATTGTACGTGGATCAGATATGTTTATTATGTTGTAAATAAACATTGCCAAGGGAGTGAAAAGTGTAACAACAATAGTAGTAGAGAGGTACCAAGGCAATAATAACCATCCTTTTTGATGCAATCATTTTTTTGCAGACACAAACAAAAGTTAAACATTGCCTCTATTGTTATATAAGATCACATAAAAAGCTGAAATTTCTCCATGGAGAAGAATCTCAAATTTTGAATCCTACGACAATGAAGACAGAAATGTTGATTTGCTCATCTTAAAAGACAGACAAAACTTTGCATAAATAAAGAATATAATCTTGCATTTCATGTGGAACGGAATGTCTTTTCAGTGTAGTGTTACTGTCAAGAAAAGCTTCCAGAAGCTTTTTCTTGTGTAAAAAATCATTATGATGCAGATAAAACCCAAATATAAACTTTTCTTCACACGTATTCTTTCACAATCATAACAGAAAAACAAAACACTCAGTATTTTTTGCAACTTATTTGATTGACAACCATTTTGTTTTTTGCTATGTTAAGTACTTATATTTAAAATATTGAATAACACTAGAAACTATAAAGGATATACATTACAAAAAGGTGCTCAAAAGTTGTCAGCCTAACCACCCTTTCCCAAAATCTGATCAAATGACCAATCAATTTTTTTTTATTTTTTTATATCTCTTCTTTGTTAGAAGAAATTTTCAGCACCCATCATAATTTACCAAAATCAGTAGTGTTTGGTTTTAGACCCATAGCAATAAATTTTATCATCATCATGTAGTTATAGTTTTGGAGGTAGAAAGACCAAAAAGCAGAAAATGAACTTATTTGGTACAAATGATTAATAATAATCATGATCATCCTCAGTTTCATGACTATGGTTGTAGGGTCGGTGCACAACTGAATATCTGACCAGCTCCTGTCATAGATGATAGGTAATTTGGATTAAAATGGGACCCTCTTCAGTCTTCAGTTATTCCATTTGTTGTGTTTTGACTTGGAATATTCACAAAAGAAGAGACTCTTATTAATATCCAATCCAAAGTAATCATCTGGAATTGACTATTAAAAAAACATAAAACGTAAGACAGAGGTAAGAGGAAAATCCAATTTAGGTTCATAAGCAATCTCTTTGTTTTTTATTGATTCATTGTCAGATGTCCTTAAATTAATTATTAATTTATTATTGAAAATAAATAATGACTTCAGTTTTTTTAGTCCTTTACCTTGAGTACTCGTCTTCCTTTTCTTCTTTGTGTTTTTTTTTATGAGTTAGTCTTTTTATTTTCCTTATCTTATAAAAAAAGTGTATGTTATCAATTTTTTTTTACAAATATTTACTGTACAGTACACTCTACAGACTTGATCGTATAACAGTGTAAAATGAAAAATAATAGAGAATAAATAAATACTAATAGCGATTTAATGAACAAAAAGAGAAAAAAATAACAAACGTTGTATTTCAACTTAACTTAAAATTTCTTACTATTACTTAAAATTTTTAAGTAATAGTAAGAAATTTTTTGTTCTACTAATTTGTTTTGAAATCTTCAATTATACATATTTGTTATATGCTTGTTATAAAAACACCGATTTAAAACTAAGACTAAGAAGTTAAGAACTGATTAAAATAAGTTTTTTGAATCTAAGGTAAATAACTCTTGTGAGACAAGTTACTTCCCTTGATTGTGTTTATATTTCGTGGCTCACAGAATTGACATAGAAAATTTAAAATAACCAACTTTAATTAAGTGATCGATAGTCGTCGTTTAACTCCATAATTCCATACATGGACTAACGTGAAATCATTTTATTATCCGTATTCTTCAGTAACACAACTTGACGATATATTTTTATTATCTTTATTTTATCAGGCTACACCTACCCCGACACCACCTCAAAATAGTTCATGCTGTGAAATTCTTTGAAACACTCAATGGATTGGTTCAGTGTTGCCTGAAGAAGCACAATTTATTTCATAAATAAATCACTCTTTATAAACTTGTCCATTGTTTTGCTTTTGAATATGCTCTTCAAATTATATTTACTTAAATATGTTTAAGTTTAGCACTTAAGGTTGTTAAAATGCAGGGACAATTTTAAAAAGTTTCTATTAAATTTAGTTTTTTTGTATATTGCATTTTGTGAAAAATAGGAATATTTTGTAGGCTGATATTAATACAGTTTGAAACATTTAATATGAAATAATCCTCCTTTTTCTTCTCTCTCTCTCTCTCTCTCTCTCTCCTCCTCCTTCTTTTAATATATCTTTCCATTTCCTATTCTTATCTAGCGATTTAAATGTATCTCATCAAGGCAAAAATTATTTTCACTATTATCAAGAATGTTCCTTGCAAATATCAGATATTTTTAATTGATCTTTACAAGTTATAACTATTCAAATGTAAGATCTTAGAAAAAAAAACGTTACTTTAACTTATTTTCAAAATTGCTAACATGATAAAACTTATTTGATTTCTAAAACTTGAGGGTGACATTTCAATTTAAAATTTGAAAGTTTCTGTTTTGTTGTCTTTCATATTAATACAGAAGATAACCTCTATCAATTAAAGACACACTTTTCCTCTTACCTCTATTTATCATTTTATTTCTTTGTTTTCAGCTATATAAGTTGTTTATCATTAATTCCTAAAGCTAATTCTTAACATTTTTTTTTATTTCAGATCTGTCTCTCTTTGCAATCTGACATTTTTTGTCATGATATTCTACATTTGATACAAAATTATTTCATCATATATATTCATATGCAGACTTTAACTATTTCTTATTTTTTCATTCATACATGCAACCAGGAATGACACAAAGAAGACAGCTTTTTCTTATGATATCAACATAAAATATATGTTGAAATGAACTTTCAGAATTAATGTTTTAAACAAAAATCTAAAAAATAAATCCACTTATGTATTTTTTTATTTCTGAAATGTGTGTGCATGTAAAACAAACATATATGAAGAATTTGTATCCAAGGGCAAAATGTTATTTTATTGCTAATCAAAATGAAATATATCCAATTAGAAGACTTTTTTGTCAGTATAACTCCTAAAGTAGTATAACTTTTTTACTTTTTTAAAATGTAAATTTTCTTCTCAATCAAACACAGCAGGATTTTATTATTTCCTGTTCAACATGAAACAACAGATATACTGAGGTATTATGAGTAAACCCTACAACTTAGCACTCTGTTGCTAAACATGTCGATATGTTGAGCACGCAATGTTAAAAATAATTCTTATATATATATATATATATATATATATATATATATATAATTTTTAGCCATTTTTTATATGTTGATGGAGCTATTATTATATATTTTCTACAAATGTTCCAGATGGAGTTTAGTATAACAGTTTTATCCACATGAAAAAAAGGATAAAAATAATGGAAGCATTAATAGTAGAAAAAGAAAAGGGTAACACTCAATCATATGAACTCTGAACATGGCCACAACATGATAACCATGTTTGGAAAATAGAATAAAAATTCCCATCACTATAGCTACACATATAAAAATCTATATGTTCAGTTAAAAATGAAAAATAAAAATCCTTGACAATGGCTAATAGAATAGCTGAAAATGCTCAGATATATATGTTATAGACAAGCGTATGGTTGCAAGAAAGAAATACGACAACAGTAGAAATAGATTTACATGATTTATTTCAATAGGAACGTGTGGATTTAGGACAGGTACCTTCTGGTATAGTTCATAAGCCGGCTGCCGATCTGGGTTGATCTCTCATAGTAGTTCTCACTGGTTGGCGTGGCGCTCATCCTGCTGACTGCTGCTGACTGACCGTGACAGATCTCTTCACTGGCTTCCTGTTGACTGCTAGTACTTCCCCGTGTGACCCCTTTTTATGGCGTTTTTTATGGCTTAACAGGCTCAAAAAACGATGCGAGTATAATTAGGAGGGAAGCATTTTTATTGGTCGAAATATAGAAACTCTTTAAAATATTATTTTATTTTTTGACCGGAACTCGTGTGTCGGGCCTATGCGCAAACGACGATAATGATCATTTTGTGACAGTCCCTTGTCCTGTTCACCTCCAGCTCTCGCTCTTGATTATGTTGGTTTATTTGCCTGCAAGATATGTCTTATTTTATTTTATAACATATATATATATATATATATATATATGGGTATATATGGATATTTTTTACACACTTTATGTCCAGAAAAAAACACTTGTTCGAATACAAGAAAAATTTATTAAAAGTCTAATCGCAGTACCTTGTAAGTTATCTTAAGTGAAACATGTATAAAAGTGGGATTGCTGCCCAAAGATACAATTATATATATATATATATATATATATATATATATATATATAATGATACGAAATTAGCAATTTATTTAAACAAAATCAATAAAAAGTTAAAAGAAAAATTATTTATTCAATCAGAATACTTTTATTCGTCCCGTTTTTCTGTCTATAAGAAGTGATCAAGATGCTTGAGAAATAGTTACTATAACAAAAAGGTCTGCTGGATAAGCAAGAAGCATTAAAATTTCTATTGTTCTTGACTGATTCAACATTAGTAAGATTGTTGTTTTACTACAATCAAACTAGGAATTATCATACAGAAAAATGACACTTTACATACCAAACTTGGAGCCATTTGAGTTTTGGAGAAATAGAGAAAAATGTTTTTGGAAATCATTTTTCTACTTTAGCATTCATTAGACCTCCCTGAAGGTCTGACATTTGTCAGAACAAAAAATATTGACTTTTTTATCATTTTAGAAGGATTCAGGGTAAAATGAATGTAAAAACACATATTAGGATTGAAATTGTATATAAACCATTATGAAGAACCACGTGCTGTCAGTGAAGTAGGAAAAGTTCTATTGCCTACATCCTAAATTCTAGAGCTGAAATTTTGAACCAGTCCAAAGTGATGTCATTTTTAATGGTTAAAGTGAGTGAGACTGCACCAAAAAATCATATATTGCATATTATATATAGTATTATTATTGTCTACACTTCTTAAATATTTTAATATTTTATACCCACTTTAAGATACCATCTCTTGTGCTGAAAGATATTTAATGTGAGTTGTTCATTTTGTATAGTGTAACAGAGAATCGGGTCAACCTGATAAGAGAGTTGATTGCATGTGGTGCTGTAAGCTCCAGGAGTTATGTCCTCTTCCACAATGGACTGTTGAGAGAAGACCTTTTACTTACAGTAGGGGACATTGAAAAAATTAGCCAATAGTCAGCATGGGTCTGGGACTGGGAAAGTTATATAACACCAGTTTTTTCCCAGTCCGGAGAGCACTTTCAGCATGTGGACATGCAAAAACCAGACAAGACAAACATACATAATAATAATAATAATAATAATAACACAAAATAACAATTTAAAAAAAATAAGCTTAACAATTTAAAGGAAAAATATATCTTCCTAAATCCTATGACAACTTAATTAGGGTTGTTTCCTGTGGAACCCTTCCCTGGTTAGGCTAGACCCATCACAAATTACCCCAGACTAGGAGCTTTACATAAGGCTGAAATCATTAAAAGTAGAGACAACTACAAACAGCAAAGCCAACTCTTAACCAAAGTATTGAGGCAAAGCCAATAGGAAACTTAAAAACAATAAAACATTTTAAACAACAGAAAACTTACTTATGACATGTTCATGATAATAACTGAAGCAGTTGAAAAAAACTTGAACAAAACATGTATAAAAGTGAACATCAGACGATTTATCCACAATTTCAATTCCAATATACATCATCTTATTTGAAAATTAAAAAAGTACAATAACTTAACTAAACAGAAAAGTCTTTTCAATTGAACTTTTTTGAATGAATATTTTTGCCTAAACATATATATATATATATATATATATATATATATATATATATATATATATATCACTTTAAATGTCATTTTCAGTGGATACTCATTGTCATTTTTAGTGGGTACTCATATTTGAGTACATGTCCCATTCATTTATTAAACAGTATGTTTGTTTATTTTCATCTACTGGCCTGAATATTTGGGAAATCTTAAAGAAAAATATAATGTTTCAAGTGATAAAAATCTGTCAGATTGATAAATGAAAAATTTACTACCTTAAAAAATTTATATATATCCAGGTAAGATAAGAACAAATGAAATATAATTGCACTGCCTGTAACATTTAATTTAAAAGAGAGCTCAATACAGAGTAGAGCTAAATATTATTTATTTTTTTATTATAGGAGATAAAAAACAAAAACATGTTAAAAATCACTACATAATAGCAATCATGTTTTGACTACAAATGGTACCAAACATGTTTTTGTTTTAATCTCCAATAATAATGGTAATGTAGATTTTTTTTGTTACCTGTCTTTTTAACATTATTTCTTCTTGTAGTTTGCAGTTGAATAATTTGCCACAATAGACCATTTATCAAAAATTTACAAAGAATGTATTGTGATCATTAATGGAGGGGGAAATATAGCAAGTTTTAACACTTGTGCCAAAGTTCATAAATATTTTTTCTGCTAATTTCATACAGAAATAATCCTAATGAATCCAGTTAACTTCATAAATGATATTCAAATATTTAAATGATGTTAAAAAACAAAAACAAAAAACAAATTATTAACATGATTACAAAACTCCACTAAGCATGGTCTTGTATATTGTCAGGGAATTAAGTGCACATTTCTTGGAGTGACTAATCAGCTACGAACACCAATTATCAAATTAGTTTTATTGTTATTAAGAAAATGTGCCTTTACTAGAGTCCTTTTAGACTTTAGTAAAGGCACATTTAAACTTTTTACCAGTGCTGCAAACAAATATTAAATAATAATGTCTGGATAAATATCTTAATTATGCCAATAAAACTTTGTGTGTCAATTGGGCCAAAACATGGAATGGCTTTTATGTCCTATTGGATCATGTTAAACTAGATATCTTTTGTATTAAGTGACATTTAACTTAGATTTACATAGTTTCATTCTTAATTAATATTGAACATTTTAAAAAATATGATAAAAGATAATAAATAATATAATAAAAGACGTATAATAACATGTAAATTGAATAGCATAATAATGGTAACACATAAAATACACTGGAAATGAATACTCTAAGGATTACATACTGAAAAAAAAAAGCTTTTTTCATGATATCATATTTAAGAAAGTATTAAAAAAAAGCTTAAAAAACAATTATTCCCAGATAATATTATAATAACACTAGCTTGACTACAATTTACTCGGCACTCAATCTTGAATGAAGCTTAAATAAAACAGTTGACTAAGTGGCATAAGCGTAATTAATTAAAATAGTGATGCAATCTCAGCACAATATCTTGACAAGTACACCTCAGGCCTCGTTAAGCAACCAGATCGCTGTAATTGAACTATTGTTACTACTTTATCTACTGTTAACAGTAATTAGTTTCAATATCATTGCTTATTGAATTTGGATCAAGTAGGTGAGATTATCTTATTTAAATTATTAATCATTATTTGCAGGTCTTCTTTCAGTTCATTCTTTGCAACTGTAATTATCAGATCTGCACATGTAGGTTTATTCATTTATTTACACTTTAACTCCTCACTCCAGAAATTCAGACAGTTTCATTTAGTTAACTGTTTTATTCAAGTTCTTGTTTGCTTTCAGGGCTGTGGGATTGGTAAACAGTAGTCATGTGAAAACATTTACTATAAAAGCCTAAAACTGTTATTGAAATATAAATTGGCTCTTTTTTGCAGTTTGTTTTTAAGTAAAGAATTGGTATTTTTTTTACATTTATTTGTTTGTTTGTTTTTTGCTAATCTTTCTTCTTCTTTTGCTATTATATTTGTTGATTTGAATAACTGTTCTTTCAAGAATTTACTAACACTTGATACTAATCTTTACTAACCCCTAACATTTACAGGAGAAAGATGAGATCCAGGTTCCGCCTCCTGAACAAACAGTTGTTGCAGCTTCTCCCAGTGAAGAGACGGGATCATTAGGAACAGAAAATACAGAAGATGCACTCAAGGAAGAGATGAGTCAGCCTTCCCATGAGGTAATGAGTGAAAGTAACACGGATAAACTCCGTGAATCGTTTCAAGAGGAAATTAGTTATGAGAAATTCAATGATTCCCCCAAAGATCAATTAAATGAATTAAATAATAATGTGCAGTATGACAAATCTGTTTCTGAGACATGCAAGGAAGCGCCTCAACAACAATTCAATGAATGTTCTCCACAGCAGTTCAGTGAATTGCCAAAAGAGCAATTCAGTGAACTGCCTAAGGAACAATTCAGTGAGCTACCAAAAGAAGGAATTACTATCCAACCAGCAGAACAACTTGGAGAACAACCACAAGAAGCAGTGATGGAAACACACAAAGAAGAATTCAGCCAAGAAAGCAAAGTAGTTGAACAGCAAGAAACTGGTAATGGTGACGAAATCAAAGAACAAATGTCCCAACAGATTGATGAATCTTTTTCTGGCAAGTGTAGTGAACACATTCAAGAGCCAGTCTCACAACAGATCAATGAACAGTCCCTGCAACAAGCCAATGAACAAACTCAAGAAAATATTTCTCAGCAAGTTCATGAGCCAGTCAGTGAACAGGTCCATCAGCTCAGCAGTGATTTAGTTCATGAGCAGGTTAGTAAACTTGCTGATCAACAAATCACCGAACAACCCCAAAAAGAGTTCAATGAAAAAATCAATGAAAAAATCACAGAGAAACCTGATGAAAAGTTCACTGAAGAAACAAATGTAAAAGCCAGTGAACCATTTCAACCACAGTTCACTGAACAACCCTATGAAAAGATCAGTGAATCATCTCAACCCCAGATTGCAGAACAAACTAATGAAACATTTAGCCAACCTCAAACAGATTTCAATGAACAACCACAGGAAAAAAACAGTGATCAGTTTCAAACACAGCTAAGTCAACAAAGCCAAGATAACATGAATGAGCCACCTCAACAAGTGTCTGAAAAACACAATGAAAAAATTAGTGAGTCAACTCAACACCAGTCCCCTGAAGAATCACATGGAAAAGATAAGGAGACATCTCAAATACAATCCACTGAACACACCCATGAAAAATCCCATGAACCAACCCAACCGCAGTTACCTGAACAAACCCATGAAAAAAACAGTGAACCATCCCAACCACAGTTCAATGAACAAACCCATGAAAAAACCAGTGAACCATCCCAACCACAGTTCACTGAACAAATCCAGGAAAAAACCAGTGAAACATCCCAGCCACAGATCCCTGAACAAACCCATGAAAAAACCAGTGAAATATCCCAACTGCAGTTCCCTGAACAAACCCATGAAAAACCCAGTGAACCATCTCAACTGCAGTTCACTGAACAAACCCAGGAAAAACCCAGTGAACCATCTCAACCACAGTTCACTGAACAAACCCAGGAAAAACCCAGTGAACCATCTCAACCACAGTTCACTGAACAAACCCAGGAAAAACCCAGTGAACCATCTCAACCACAGTTCACTGAACAAACCCAGGAAAAGCCCAGTGAATCATCTCAACCACAGTTCCCTGAACAAGCCCATGAAAAAACCAGTGAAGCAGCCCAACCACAGTTCACTGAATCAACCCATGAAAAAACCAGTGAAACATCCCAACCACAGTTCACTGAACAATCCCATGAAAAACCCAGTGAACCATCCCAACCACGGTTCCCTGAACCAACCCATGAAAAAACCAGTGAAACATCCCAACCACAGTTCACTGAACAAATACATGAAAAACCCAGTGAACAATCCCATGAAAAACCCAGTGAACCATCCCAACCACAGTTCCCTGAACCAACCCATGAAAAAACCAGTGAAACATCCCAACCACAGTTCACTGAACAAATACATGAAAAAACCAGTGAACCATCTCAACCGCAGTTCACTGAACAAACCCATGAACAAACCAGTGAACCTTGTCAACCGCAGTTCACTGAACCAACCCATGAAAAAAACAGTGAAACATCCCAACCACAGTTTACTGAACAAATACATGAAAAAACCAGTGAACCATCTCAACCACAGTTCACTGAACAAACCCATGAACAAACCAGTGAAACACCCCAAACGCAGTTCACTGAACAAGTACATGAAAAAAACAGTGAAGCAACCCAACTGCAGTTTCCTGAACAAACCCATGAAAAAACCAGTGAACCATCTCAACCGCAGTTCACTGAACAAACCCATGAAAAATCCCAAGAATTATCCCAAACACAGCTTCCTGAACAAACCCATGAAAAAACCAGTGAACCATCTCAACCGCAGTTCACTGAACAAACCCATGCAAAATCCCAAGAATCATCCCAAACACAGCTTCCTGAACAAACCCATGAAAAAACAAGTGAACCATCTCAACCGCAGTTCACTGAACAAACCCATGAAAAATCCCAAGAATCATCCCAAACACAGCTTCCTGAACAAACCCATGAAAAAACAAGTGAACCGTCTCAACTGCAGTTTTCTGAACAATCCCATGAAAAAAACAGTGAACCATCTCAACCACAGTTCACTGAACCAACCCCTGAAAAAACCAGTGAAATATCCCAAAAGCAATTTTCTGAAAAAACACATGAAAAAACAAGTGAACCATCTCAACCACAGTTCACTGAACAAACCCATGAAAAAACCAGTGAACCATCTCAACCACAGTTCACTGAACAAACCCATGAAAAAACCAGTGAACCATCTCAACCGCAGTTCACTGAACAAACCCATGAAAAAACCAGTGAACCATCTCAACCGCAGTTCACTGAACAAACCCATGAAAAAACCAGTGAAATATCCCAACAGCAATTTCCTGAAAAAACCCATGAAAAACCCAGTGAACCATCACAACCACATTTCACTGAACAATCCCATGAAAAAACCAGTGAACCATCTGAACCAAAGTTCACTGAACAATCCCATGAAAAAATCAATGAAATATCCCAACAGCAAGTTCCTGAACAAACACATGAAGAAACCAGTGAAGCATCCCAACCACAGTTCACTGAAGCATCCCAAGAAAAAATCAATGAACCTCCCCAACCTCAGTTCACTGAGGCAACCCATGAAAAAACCAGTGAACCACCCCAACCACAGTTTACTGAACAAACCCATGAAAAAGTCAATGAACCATCCCAACCACAGTTTCCTGAACAAACACATGAAAAAGTCAATGAACCATCCCAACCACAGTTTCCTGAACAAACACATGAAAAAGTCAATGAAGCATCCCAACCACAGTTCACTGAACAGACACATGAAAAAAACAGTGAACCATCCCAACTGCAGTTCACTGAACAAACCCAGGAAAAAAACAGTGAACTATCTCAACCGCAGTTCAACGAACAAACCCACGAAAAAACCAGTGAGATATCCCAAGCATATTTCACTGAACAATCCCATGAAAAATCCAGTGAACCATCTCAACAGCCATTCACTGAACAAATACACGAAAAAACCTGTGACCCATCTCAATCGCAGTTCACTGAACAAAGCCATGATAAACCCAATGAACCATCTCAACCGCAGTTCACTGAACAAACCCATGAAAAACCCAGTGAAGCATCTCAATTGCAGTTCTCTGAACAAACCCATGAAAAAATTACTAGTCAACATCAAACAGACTTTCATGAACATCCAGAAAATTTTACTGGAAAGTTCTCTGAAGAAGTCAATGAGCAATCTCATACACAGTTCAATGATCAGTTCCAGAAAGCCACAAAACAGTCACATGATGAAACATTTGAACAGCTTCAAACAGATTTTAGTGGGCAA
The DNA here is from genome assembly GCA_963932145.1 of Acanthosepion lycidas. NCBI lineage: Eukaryota > Metazoa > Mollusca > Cephalopoda > Sepiida > Sepiidae > Acanthosepion > Acanthosepion lycidas. The sequence goes on along the minus strand of OZ010597.1, from coordinate 75,948,070 downwards.
CAACATTTCACTGAGAAATCCTGTGAAAAAGTTTTGGACCAACCTGAAGAAGAATTTAGTGAACACTCACAAAAAAAGTTTAGTGATCAGCACCAAGAAGCAGTCAGTGACAAACAACAACCACAATTTAATGAACAACAACCAATGCAAGTACATGAACAAATCAATCAGCAACCAGAAGTGACTGAACACATCCAGGATCAAGTTAGCAAGCAGCTAGTCAGTGAACCTGCCTATGAAGACCCTCATCAGTTTAGTGATCAGTCACAGCAGGACCAGTTCCATGAAAAGTCACAATCTCACCTGTGTGAAGAGCACCATGAACAAGACAAAATACATTCTTCTGAGCATTTTCAACAGTCTATGGAACAGCCAAAACAACAATCTAGAGAACAATCACCTCACCCTTTGAGTGAAGCAGAACATGATCTAATAAGTGAGAAATCTCCTCTGCATTTCACTGATCAGGCTTCACCAAAATTTACTGACTCTACTCAATGTGATGGACAAGCATCAAAGCAGTCCACTGAAGAACATTTTGGTGAAGAGTCCAAACAGCAGTTTGATGAGCCACTCCCACAAGACATTTTTGACAAGAATCAAAAACAGTTCTCTGAAGAAATGCAGCAACATTTTGGGGAATTGGCCCAACAACAAATCAGTAAAGAAAATCCTGACCAGGTCAATCAAAAATGCTTTGCACCACTGAATAACCAGACTGAAGAACAACACAGTGAGCAGGTGCATCAGTTGATCAGTGAACAGGCCAAACAAGAAATCAATGGGCAAACCCATGAATCAACAAGTGAACCACATCAGCAAGTGACCGATGAGCAAAACCAACAGAAAACTAATGAACAATTCCAGGTTCTGAATAATGAGCTGGTTCCTGAGCAGACGACAAAGCCTATCAAAGAAATGAGTGAGAAAACAAATGAACAGGTCAAAGATGTTGGTATGCCAACTCCAGATCAGTTCAGTGGATCCTCTAAATCACCAATTGAAAAGAAGGAAATGGAGGAGGTGTGCGAATTCTCTAAAATTCAAATGACTGAATCCTTGAGAGCATGTGAAATAAAAGAGACGGTCGGACAGACTGTGGCTTCTAATGAAGAGACCAAACAAGATGCGTTTGAGTCAGTTCTAAAGAAGGACACATTGTCAAAACAAGAAGATGGAAACAAAGAAAATGTTAATGAGTTTAGCAAAATAGGAAACAACAACAACAACAACAACAACAATAATAATGCAAAAATTGCAAGTGGAGATTTATTTCCATCAGAAATGAGCAAGCTGGCAAATGAAGTAGTTAGTGAACAAAGCAACGAAGGGTTGAATGGATTAGGAAAGGAAGGCTTCAATGGAACAGCCAAAGAAATTGTCATAGAAGCTGATAAGCAGGTTCCTCTCAAGGCAGCAAAGGAAACTGTAGATGTGAATGGTTTATCCAAAGATGATGCAAAGAGAGATACAAAAGGAACAGGCCAGGAGATAATAGCTGAACAAGTGCATCTTATGGGGATAGGAGATACTGTGCTCCATGAAAATATTCTGGCATCATCAGAGAAAGAGAAAAAGTCTGAGAATGTCAGCAAAGATGCCTGTCAGCCTGCAGCATCAATTCAAGAGGAAAGTCCGAAAAATGGTAGAAATTCAAATGAAGGGAATGTTAATGAAAAAGGTGAGAAGAGTAACCAGGCTGGCCACTTGCCAGGCAAAGAACCTGACAAGAATGGTCACCATGAGGAGAACGTCAGGGAACTTCCGAGTGTTCCAGTGACAGATAAAACCGAGCAGCATTGAATGACAGCAACGGCAAGACAGGTATAGACCTCAGTTCAAAGTTGGCCCTCCTACCGCTCCTCGTCTTCCTGGCCCGTTGTTTCCTGCTGCGCCTTTGCCTCCTCTAACCCCTCCCTGCAACATTGGTGAATGTTGATATGCATTGCATGTTAGTGTCTGGCTTTTGTGTTTCACCTTGCATCTATAAACACTTGCATCATTCTCAGTCAGGGAACAGAAGTGGAATGCTTTTGAAAATGTTTCAAATGTATCATAACAAGTCTATATCTATTTTCATTTGTTTATCTATGCCCATGTATCTAAAATGCATACATGCGCGCACACACATATCTGTATGTGTGTGCATGTATATTAAAACTATATTATTTGTATGTTGATGTTTATGGTTAACATAAATTGCTAAAATTCAACCTTGAATTAATACTGATTATAATGACAATTCAAGTATATTCATGGTCACCAGATTGAATTATATATATATATATATATATATATATATATATATATATATATATATATATATATATATATATATATATATATATAAATTATAGGATAAGGAACAAGTAGGAAATGTCTATAAATTTAACATGTTTAAGTTTCATCAGAAATTAAATATGGAAGGGAAAAAAAAACTTTGGTATTTTTATTCTTGTGTTGTTTGTTTTTCATTGCTTAAGCAGGCTTCACATTTATCTGCCTTGTCAGGTAGTGTTTGTGTGTATAATTCTTATGTATTTGTATATCATGAGTCTAGTTGGTGTATGTGTGATTTGGTTGATAATTTATATTTGTATTTGTGCATTTAGTGACCATTTTTATTTCTGTTGCATAATGTCTGTATGTTCATTAGGGACGTTTTGAGTGGGAGTGAAAGAATTTAAGTTACAACACTTGTGGTTGTAGGTAGACAGATATTAGATCCTTTAAGTAAGGATTTTATAAAAGTTGGTGATATAAGAAAGTTATATAAGAAAGTTTATCATCAACTTTTATAAAATCCTTACTTAAAGAACTTAAGGTCAGTGTAACCTAAATTCTTTCACTTCCAAAACATTCCCCAATCAGACACTACCAAACAGAAATAAAAATGACCACTAGATGAACATCCCCTACAAACTTTAACAACCAAATTCTGCATAGACCAACTAGAATTATGATACACAAACACTACCTGACAAGGCAGATAAATGTGAAGCCTACTTAAGCAATGAAAAACAAACACAAAATTAAAAAATACAAGAATTTTCCTTTTCTCCTCCATGTTTCATTTCTGATGAAGCTTAAGTAAAAGTGAAACATGTTAAATTTACAAATGTTTTCTATTTGTTCCTTATGCTACCATTGTCAGATTCTAATCCATATTTGATCCAAATTCAACATATATATATATATATATATATATATATATATATATATATGCATGTAGGTAATTATGTTCATATGTGAGTATATCTATAAAGCTTTATGTATTTATGTTTACATATATATATGTGTGTATGAAGTGTAACATCTTAAGCTATTTGCTAACCTCTGATAGGAATGAAGATTTAAGTCTTGCTTCAGATTTCTTTTTGATTACTTTTCTTAGTGGTTATAATCAGGCACTCATATCTCCCTATGTACAATGTCTCAGAAAATTAAAACAAATAAAACATCTTATACAGGATATATAATCAAAACTCTTTCTTGTAGACTATCTCGTTATAATTCTAACCATTAAGCTATACAGCAACATATGATACACAAACATAAAACAATCACTAATAGCTCATTGCAAATAACCCAATATTACTCTCCAAAACAAATTGTAAACAAAAGATTACAAATTTGAAAAAGCTATTCATATTCAGTCAGAATAAATAACAATTAACAAAATCATGATCCTGGAATGTATTTCAATTCTCAGAATCCACACTATGTCGTGTTAATATGGCATCACAAACATTCAAAACTTAAAATTCTGTATCCTTCCTAAGATGCAAAATATCACTATATTTAATTTTAGTTTCATTTAATTTTTCCTTGCTGATAATGATTGAAGCCAATCAGAAACTCATGACCCTGACAAGAATATAATGTAAGTGTAGAATGTTCCTGTACACCAAGATATGGAAAAATTAATGTCAATAAGAAAAATTGATCAAAAAGCATAATAAATATAACTTGTCTGTTAACTTTAACAAAATTTGTTTAAATGAAAATTTACTACCCAGATGCATACAACTATATATATATATATATATATATATATATATATATATATATATATATATATATATATATATATATATATATAGCTCTGATTTCAAAATATATATTATTTCTTGGTTCTGGTTTTGAAATATATATATAACACTTCCTACTTCTGAATTTTGAAATATTTATATAACTTTTTGGTTCTGAATTTTGAAATATATTAATATAACTTTGGTTCTGATTTTGAAATATATATAATATTTCCTGATTCTGAATTTGAAATATATATAATATTTCCTCATTCTGAATTTGAAATATATATAATTTGCTGGTTTTGATATAGAAGCATTTTATGAGGTGCTGAAAAGTTCTTTCCCAATCCTCAGAATTTTTGTGAAATGCATTAACTTCTCTTTTCTTTTCATTTTTGGTTAAATCTTTTTGTTACAGCAGAAAGCATTGGTAGCATTTTATACTGCTTTAAAAATGAAGAAATTTTTGAGAATTTAAATAGAACACTTGATTAGAAATAAGATGGTCAGTTGGTTAGCTGTGCCCTTATGTTAGAAATCACAAGTTTTGTTCTTTACAGCATTGCAGAGGACAAGATGAGTCACTTGATGGTGCCTATCTTCTCTCCGAGTATCATGTGACATAGATTTGGGTTAAATGGTTCCAGTGTTGGGATCCTTGTCAAGATATCTGGCAATATGACAATGGTAATGGTAATCTTAGCCATTTCCTTATTTGGCATTCATCCATTCAACCAGTGCTACTTTTGGTTGGAATTTATGAAATCTTTCTATTATAACAATTTTTCAGGCAAATAGGTTTCTCAAGTCCACTGTTATCACTCTTTCTAATACTGAGGGGGGATTCCTTACTAACCTTTTGTTTGAAGTCATGTGGAACATTAATATCTTGATTATTTTCTCTTCAAAATATGTTATCCATTTTAGTTGGTGTTGTTGTTGAAAGTCCTCAAGTGATATTGTTTCTGTTACACTGGTTACCACTCAAGGCTATAGGACTCAGTCTATCCTAATATTTTACCCATAGCTGGGGGGGGAGAAGAGATGGATTCATATGATTCCCAAGAGTATTTGCATATGTTAATGTAATGAACTTGGTTGGAATTTGAACTCAAGTTGCTGATTTCCCAAAATCCGAGCTGCTATCCATTACACCCTACTGTACCTCTAGGTTAGCCTTATAAATTATTGATACTTTATTAAGCATTTTTAGCCCTGGTGAAGCATATTACTATGCAGCTAAGGAAAGGATTGTTTGCATTGACTCAACGATCCCGACTATGGCTGTCTACAGTCAACAGCCACTGTCCCAAAGAAATTCTCTCTATTTGCTGCAAACTGTCATTTTGTTTTAGAAATATGACTTTTCTATGTAAAAACAATAACTGCAATGACTTAAGCATGTCAAACAGTTTGTATTTTTTTTTTTTAAGGATTCAAATTCAACTCTTAACCCAAGTATTCATCATTTATGTTCACACTTTAGGCGATCATGGCTCTCCACAACTTCCTATCCTCAGTAGCTATTAGTAATGTTTATTTCCTTATTATCCTTCCCACTCTCTATTCTGCCATTCATTTACACAAGCTCATTAGGTAGGTCGCTTGCTGTTTCCCTCTAACCTTTTCTTCCTGTATCCTCTGAGTGTCAAATTCTCTGAGCCCTCTTTCCTCATTATGTGTCCCAGAAATTTCAACTGTCTTTGTGATTATAATCAAACAATTTAAATATCTGGGAAGTGTTTTATCAGAGGATGGAAAGTGTGATACTGAAATCCGATGGTGTGCATTGGGGTAGTGAAAGATGCCTTCCAAAAGCTAAGTAAAATATTAAAAATTTCATTAGAAACAAAGAAAATAGTACTGAACTGTTATATAATATCAGTCCTCCTGAATGCTGGACAAATAAAGAAAAAACTTAAAGCAACAAAAATGTGGTTCTACAGAAGGATGTTGAAAATACCACGGACTGAATATGTGAACAATGACAAAGTTTTAGAGAAAAATGGAAGCAAAAAGAATACTTTATTTATATTTTCAGGAAGAGGCAGTTGAAATTTCTAGGGTACATAATGAGGAAAGAGGGCTTGGAAAATTTGATACTCACATGATAGGTTGAAGGCAAAAGGGGCAGAGGAAAAACAACACATAACTTACCAAGTGAGCTTGAATAAATGGATAATAGAACAAGGTTTAGGAGAGATAGCAAAAAACAAAAAATTTATAAGAGCTACAAAGGACAAGAAATTGTGGAGAGTCATGAGCACTCGTGTCCTGAGGGGACATGGTACATAGAAGAAGAACAACAACAATAGCTTAAAACTAAGTGTCTGTTGCAAATCAACTAATAAAAATGATCTCGTAAGTTTCCATTCTCACTATAACAACAAAATATAATTTGGTATAATCGTCAGATTCTATTTAAGAACACCCAGGATCTGTAACTCTTAATACATTCTGAAAAGACATGACATATAATAGAAAGAAAGATATCTCAAAATAACTGTCATTACTTTGAGAATGGTTTTTTGTGCCATTAGTAATATTGTCATTACTATAATTAGTCTTTTCTTTTTAATTGTATTCTTATTCTTATCTTTCTTACTACTGTGTTCATTATTACTAATAGTTTTCTTAGTTCTATTTTCATGCACTTTTCTGAACATTTCTATTGTTACCATACTTCATTATTATATTTATATTGACCATATATTAAGAGTTCCATCTTTCAATATTGTTACTTATCGTCAACTGATAACAACATATTAATAATTTTATGATTTTATAATTGAAAATAATATTTATGTTACCAATATTCCTTTTATATTACTTATTATTTTAGCTTAAAATTTTTAAAAAATATCATTTCAAAATTTTTTTCTCTACAGTTGTCTCCTTTTTTATGATTTTTAAATAAGCCTGATATTGAAAGGGCATACATAGCTTAATATTTGCTCCTTTCATTTCCTTGTCATTCTAACCTGGTGAATATTCCATGAATATTGTTTTGATTTCCCACACTTGTGTTCCTGGAAGAAAGACAGAGAGGCAAACTCTTATACTAACTAGGAATGCTCGCGTTAACCAAATTTGCTTTTTCTTTTGGCTAAGCTTGCAGCCAAAAGATGTCCAGTAAAACAATGCATGTTTTATTGCTGCCTTAGCTATGTTCATACAACCATTGTTTTTTGAGACAGACAAGAAAATAGATTTGAAATCTTACAGATTATCATTGATAAAAGTCAAAACTCTATCTATTTTAAAAAAATTTTTGCTGAGTTGCATATTGAAAACAGTTCAATACTCATCTATAAAAGTATATGTTTAATTATTTACACTATTTATATTGTTCAGACTGTTATTTTCATCTTTATTGCCATATTCACAACATTTCAGCTGTTGTACACTCTGGCCTTCTTCTGGTTAAATTTGTTGGAATTTTGAACTAACCATCTGTCTATATTTCTAAGATGAGGTATTATAACTATTTACATTGTTTGGACTGTTGCCCTCATTTTTATTGACATATTCATGACATTTCAGCCATTGTAAACTCCAGTAACTTCTTCAGGTGATATTTGCTGGAATTTTGAACCAAACCTTTTATTTAGTCCATGGGGGTAGATTTGTTCTAATTGCACATGCCATGCCTTTTCTGGATATCTCAGTTTCAGTTAATTCCCATTGATAACCAGGTTTTTGTTCACACCTGCTGTGGCCAGTTATTGAACACAACAAAATATCAGCTGAAGAAGTTCAGAGCATATAATTGGGAACATGACAATAAAGATGAGGACAACAGTCCAAACAATGTTAAATAGTGTAAAATAGTTACAATACCTCATCTCAGAAATCATTCTTAAGAGACAATATTCACTTTGATTTAAATTGTTATACTTCAGTTCAAAGCATTTAATATGTAGTTTTTATCTAATTTTATATAGTTCGATAACATTCACTAGAAATCTTTTAATGCACATTCCTATGACTGGCCTCTATCAAAGTTCATAGCAGATATAACATCTTTTTTTACTATAATTTCTTAGACAAATAAGATGGTTATGAGAAAGTAGTTTGCCCAAAGGGTTCGTTCATCCATTCATGCTAGTAACTAGATGTTTTTCTTAATATGTTTGGCAATGGATAAAAGGAGTTGTGAGTTCATGCCTTTCCGAATGGTTCTAATTTAAAGTAGAATTTAAACACAAGTCAACCATTCTGCATTTTATATCAATAACCATGGGTAATTGAATGACAAAATGAAAACAATTCTATGTAATGTGTTTTATCCTTCAAAAAGACTTCATCAGTCTTATGAAGTCCTTTTCCATTTTATCATTCAATTACCTACCATTAGTCTGATATAAAGAGTTTATGTATCATATTTCTTTATAATATCACTTATAATTAACTGTGCATACACACAAGCATGGCAAAAGAATCAGGATTTTAGGAATGTCATGTAATGTCACATTTTAAAATTTATCTCAGAAAGATAGAATATGTATTTGATTTCATTTTATGAAGCCAGTTAAAGATGGCGGCTACTGCATTTTTATGCACAAATATCAAAAAATAAAGGAAACAAATTTGAAAACAAATGAAAAAGAGTAAACATTTCCCAAATCTTTGCAAATGAGTTAACAGTTTCAAGTATATATTATAAGGAACAATGAAAAGAATATGCAGGATAAATAATAATAATTTTCTGGCTACTTGATCCCAGGTTCCTTTTTTTGATAATAGATATATATGTGGTCACTATATGACCCTGATTGATATGATCTCTTGCTATTTTTTTCAATCTACATTCTATTTTTCCTTTTTTATAAAACCTGCAGTTTCCATATTCAAATTTCATCTAGCCGATGGTCTACTACCAAAAAACAAAGAAAACATTTTTATACATTTAATAATTTATGCAATTTATTTATTATTATGTCAAATGTGATTTTAGTGGATAACTGTATTGGAGCTTTAAGGCAAGTAGAATCTTGCTTGTGTGTGAAGCCAAAGGGTCAATGCATGAATGGATCATATGGTGGTTTCTCCAACAAAGTGGGACAAAAGTTCAAATGCTGCTGAAGGGCACATTTTCTTTGTTAAGATTTTTCATGTGTGCTGTTTAAAAAACAAAGTGTCTACTCAAATACAGGCATCCACTAAAAATAATGTTTGAAGTAATAAAAATATTGGATCAAAAAATAAAAATACATTAATTCTTCAGAAATTGCACAGTTTATTTATATAAATATTTTCAAATACATATATTATTGTAAGAATGAAAGTGAAATTTTATTTTTCCCAAAACTAAACAAATATATATGTATACACAGACGCACACAATTTATTCAAAAATTATAACATAAGCATGTAATAAAATCACTACAAAAATAACCATTTTGTTTCAACACTTCTGGTGTCTTATCAAGTGATGGTGTTGAATGTAGAATAAAGAGTTTTAAAAGGTTCAAATCAACCAAACACCCCTCGCTAGGGGAAACGCTGTTACATAAACTGCAATGACCAATCAAATGACAAGTATATGAAAATTCAAAAAAATTCACAATGAACATTGATTATAATTATTAATGCCTTAAGGTTTAGACTAAAATAAAAATCATTTTCACTGAATAATTATTAAATTTTAATATGAAATTGAAAATTAAAAATTATCAATTTTAAATTTAATCTGTATTAAGTTTAAAATATTATAAAATTATTTAAAGAAGAAACTGAGGAAAAAATACATATATTTTGTTATTTATTTTGTTTTAATTGAATGGCCAAAAACTCAGAATAAATGTTAAAATCCAATGCGGATGTAAAGCTTCATTACAACTTAGATACATTTGAAGTGGCGATATGGGCAAGGGAGGATGAAATCTTGTAAAAGACAATACATACACGATTAGATTATAATACACAAACACATAAACATATTTAGATATATAAACATGCAAAAATAAGAACAAAACAGGAAATAGATGTTCACGACCCCCCCCCCACTGCCAAAAAAAAACCTGTACATACAATGAAAGGCATATATAAGCAATCATACACACCTACATTAATAAAGACACACATATATCACTAGTTCATCCCCAGTAAAGTGTGTCCAGATTCTTACATTTTACTATTCTTGACAGATTTTCTGTTATCACAATGTTGTATATTTGATAACAAAAATGATGAAAGCAAAAAGAAAAGAATCTAAATGAAATTGACTAGATTATATACACAAATCACATAAAAAAAGTTTCTTGTTTGCGTGCATGTGTAGTTGCATCAATGTAAACAAAGTTAGTCTGATGAAATCCTAAGGGACAAAACACATAACACCAAACACCACTTTATCATACATCTTTCTTCCAAAAGCTGTTCTTGATATATAAAAATGTATATATCATTAGCTATAGTAGTTAATCATATACACTCTCTACAATAAATAATCATGTTTGTTTTTCATGTATACACCTGAACAATGCTACAAATGTAAAACAAAAACTATGATATGACTAAGAAATATTTACTTAATAATATATACTTATATATTATTATCTTATTGAATCATATAAAAAATGTAACATTAAATAACCTTGTTACCTTTAACCAATTCTTTAATTTCCATTCTGTAATTCATTTTATTTCTTATTTTATATAATATATATAATTTATATATATATTAATTGTTTATACATTATTTTTATAGATACAAATATTTAAGTAAATGCTCTGTTTATAATAAACAATACTAACAACATTTACTGTCCTGAATGTCTGAGAAATTTCATAGAAAACATGTGTCCTCTGATAGGAATCAAACCTGTATCCTACATGGAACCATCATATAGCCTGACGTCCTATACCATTTAGCTACAGAGAAAACATTTGATTAGCAAGGTCAAATTACTGCTTTTAAACTACAAATTTTCCATGATTTCTTCCGGATGCTCATATCTGCTCAAAGCATATCTTAACAAATGACATCATATATTATGAAATGGACTAAGTCTGACAATTATTTTAATATATCTATTGTTTATATGTTATAGACAGAGCATTTACTTAAATATTTGTATCTATAAAAATGTGTTTGTGTGTATTTTCAAATATAATCTGTAGGGAGGAAAATCTGTATAGAAGAAAAAAGACATGAAATTAAATATAGTTTTGCTCATGTCTTTTTTTCTTCTATTCATATATATATATATATATATATATATATATATATATATATATATATATATATATATATACATATCATTGCCCCAGTTTTTATTTAAAAACTATATCAGGCTGACAAATTTCTTTTGGAATTGTTGAGATACATCAGCAATTTTCAAGCATTAATGTTTAGAGAATTAAAATTTATCCTCTCCCAGATATTATTTAAACAACAGAACATTTACTAAAAGAGACTATTTATTTATTCTCTATCAGTTTGAATTTTGTCATCTTTAATCCTTTAATCTTGCAAATATATAAGATGGATGCTGAACCCAGAAAAATAATACCATTTTATCATCTCACCTACCAGATTTATTTATCTATTTTTTATTATAGATTGAGGTTGAGGCTTTTGAACCATTTTAACTGCTTTACCAAAGCAAGTTATTTTGCAATAAAAGAATCTTATTTGTGCACAAAAATTTGTTATATCTGAAATTTCTCCCAAATCTGCTCAGTCCAACAAGACAGTATGATATTGATAGAAAAGAAACATCAATCAAGACAATTGTAGTTAAAAAAATCATAAAGATAATTCTCAACCATATTCATGTTTGTAATGTTTGTAACAGTAATCATATGATGAACATTGATGAATATTTGACAGAACATCCCAAAATTTTAACTGTTCCATGTAATACATGAATTGATTTATAATAAAATATAATTTGTATATCTATAAAAAATCTTTTTAAACTCACATTTGTGTATAAATTAGTTTCCATTTCACTCATTTTAACTATTTTGAAGCTCAATGAAATCATTTGCATTAATTATACCAATTATAATCTTTACAACATTATACATACTGTTTTTTTTTTATTATTATAATATATTTCCTTTTAGTTTAGATTCAGTCATTATAAAATAGACATAGTAGCAAATGATAAGAGATGAATACAAATACAACTTTAAAATAATCTGGTTTAGTATTCAAAACTCAGGTGAGTTGAGAAAAAAAGACAATCTGATTGCATTCAAAATCTCTCCTGGGACAAGATGGCTGTTCTAGATATTGAAATGAAACATAAAATTAAAGCTTATATTTTTCTTACATTTTACAATTTCACATAACAATCAATTATAAATGTATAATAAATAAAATAATAAGCTTCATGTCATAATCTGGCATCATTGTCTGTGGTCATAAAAGCTGAGAATCCTTTCTTTTTCATGACAAAGGGTTAAAGAAACTCCTATTATATACCTTTTGGTAGAATAAACAATTTTAAATTAAAGAGTCAGAACCAAAGACAGACATTTAATAAAAACATAATTGAGAAATTAAATTTCTTTGGTAAAACATTTGAAAATAATGTATCTATCTTAGCCATCTTTTTATTCCTAAAGAAACTAAAAAAACATTAATATTTAATTAACAAATAAGAAAATGCAATTAATTTTATTAATATTTCAATATATTGCAAGAGTGACTGGTAATAAAAATTAGAATATTAACAAAATTATTTTTACTCATCTTTGTTTAGCAAATAAAAATTAAAGTACATTTTTCATAATTATTTGTGTTACTTTCAGGCCAGTTTTAAACAACAGAGTAGGTAAATCTTATGAACATTAAAATTTTGATAATTAAATATTTGTAATCATTTAAGATGCAAGATAGATGCCAATAATATGCATTCCAAAATTAAGCAGGGATGAAGACAAAATAAAGTCAATGATGCTTCTGTACTCTGTAAACTTGCAATCTTCCTTGTTCCCATTTTCTACGAAAATGGGTGTCACTCTAACTTCTATCACTAATCTCTTTGTGGGGAAATTCTTGTTACTTTAGAGCAGAAAGAAAATGAATTCTCTCTCTCTCTCTCAAATAATTTTACTTCCCTATTTCCATGCAAAAAATGTTATGATTCTTACAAGAATCTTCAAAGCATGTGGCATATTTTTTTCTCTCTTTCTTGCTTGATGAACATTTACAACATCAGAGAAATGGCTTCTTTTTATATATATATATATATATATATATATATATATATATGGCTAGAATGATATTTGCATGTTATAGCCAGGAATGAAGGATTTTTTCATTTTAAAGATCTGTCTACTTTCTAACCAACACATTTTTTCTTTTTAAAAATATATTGATATTGATTTGTAGCATAAATGGTTCATTTATTTGATTTGATTTGATATTCACTTCCAAGATGCTTGGTAAGTGCATTCAGCATGGTTTCCAGAATAACTCCAGTTTATCATTTGGTGTGATAGTAAGATTGTAGCATTTTCCATTGTAGGGAATAAGTTGCCAAAATTTGGTGCTTTGATTTCCAGCTAAGGTACGAGAATTAAATAATAGGTGAAGAAAAAAGTTAAAGGCTGAAGAAAATCATCATTCTTCATTGGTCTGTCTCTCAGTGATTTGAGCAAAGGACTCAAGTCTAAGAGAACAATTTTCATTTCACATCTATATTTAAATCTAGCTTCTTCCTTAAGCAGTCTTTATAGATAATTAAAAATTCAAAATATTCTTTAAACATTAATGTCTCCTTGATTTGTTGCAATGAGAATATTGTTATTTAGGTAAATGAAGCAAAAATGCTACAACCTTATTAACTGAATGATTGCAATATTTTTCAAGGCAATGTTTCTTTTAAATTGGCATTATTTGTTCAAGAGATTTTTGGAATAAGTTTTCATTGTGGATTGATATCTCTGTGTATTGATCTTTGCTTTTGTTTATCTTTTAACCCCTGTTCAAGACATGAAAAATTGAACTCAAATATTTCAATATCCTTTTAACGTTTAACTTGTTAACTTAAAAAACTTCTTTTAATACTAATGTTTTCTTTTGTTTTTGATGTTTATAAGTTTTTAATCTTAATATAAACAACAATGTGTGTGTGTGTATGTGCATGTATCTGCTTGCAATTTCGTTCTTTTCTTGGGGACAACTGGACTAGTTTCAACCATATTTAATGCTTACACATTTTCAAGTTTCTTAAATAAGCAACAGCAATAACAGATATATTTTAACCATAAACCCATGAAGAATAATATCAGTAATTAAGTAATTAGATCAACAATATTATTCTCTTCCTCACATCATGTACTGATTTGTGAGTTTTGTCTTTCATGAGTTTATGCTTTTGAATTTATTGGTGCCATTCAAAGCTGATTCTTATTCCTGTGATCTAAAAAGTCTTTATTTGGAAAACTTGATCATTGTATAGTATTTAAAATTTTTGGATGAAACTATTACAGCTCTCTCTTTAAAAAAAAAAACATGCAAATCTCTGGACACACATACAGTTAATTTTTAAATATACCAATATAAACATGAAAATATTTTTAAAAAAATTTTTTAATTTTTTTAAATACAATTTAAAATTATTTAAAAGTACATATTTTTAAAAACATTTTTGACAGTGATTATTATATAGAATCTTTTTGAATGACAATTTGTAAAAAGAAATATACTTTTTATGACATTGGTAAGTTAAAAAAAAATGGTTATTTTATAAAAAATTCTTTAAATGCTGCTTTTCAGAGCCTCTGCTTGATATTATTACCTCTTTATGGAATTTATGCTATAATTATTTCCAGATGTGAATTATTATGAAGCTTAATTGTTATTGTTAATTATTATTAAAATATCATCACTTTTATATGATTATGGCTAATGGAGAAGAGGCCAAGGGTTTCCTTAGCTTATTCTTATTTTCTTGAGAAAAATCAAGGAAATGACTATAATTAGTAGTTAATAGGCCTGGGATTATTTAACTTGGACCTTTTTAGTGTGTGTTTTCGAAGGATTTATTAAACTTAATTAAAAATTATTTGTAAGCTGTTAGCCCATTTAACTGAAAATTGTTTAATTCTCCTCTTAGAGCATTTTAACAGTATCATACTAACAAATATTGCTCTAAAATATGCCATATTTGCTATGTTGGGATAGCAAATAGAAATATTTGGATCATTAAACTACAGTTAAAAAAAATCATTTTTTTTTTTTTTAAGTAGCAATGTCATAAAACAATTCTGGACACATAATTGTGTTTCATTATGTAATAATTATTTTTAATTTCTATTTCCAAAATGGAAACATTTTCTGATCTTATTTCTTAATAAAAGTCAGTTCAAATACAATTATTTCATATTCATTGATAGTTTTTATCATTTCTTTTTCAGATGAATGAGCTGAAGTAAGTTGCTGACTTGGGCAAATACAATGGAACAGACCGTTTTTTTTTTTTTTTTTTGTTTTTTTTCTTTTCATATTTTTTCTTCTTTCTTTTTCTCTTTATATATGTATGTATGTGTGTATGTATGTGTATATGCATGTCCTTCACTATTTTCTTTTCCCTTTCCTTCTCTTTATGTGCATATATATCTTTCTTTCTTATTCTATTTTTCTCAATTTATTTTTATTTGCTCACTTTTTTCTCTTTTCTTTTTAGTGTCTGCTCAGAAAACTGACCCAGAGATTCCCTTATATAGTTAATCTGATACCTTGGTCTGAACTTACAAATGTTTCTTTATTCTTTTTTCTTCTTCTTCTTCTTCTTCTTCCTTTGTCAATCTTGTTACCACACCCACCCACTCCCACCAGCCCTGTGTTACGCAGAACAAATGTTCACCTCAAACTTAACACGCTGACCATTCACTGCTGCAGTCAACCAGTTTTGCTTTCTTTCACTTTTGGTCAGTTTTGGTGTTCACAGATGCCCAAGACCAAGGCCTCCCCCGTCCCTCACCATCTCAAGGCCCCATCCCACCCTGACCAAAGTAGCATATGCACATTGTCAGATGCTTGAATAATGATAAGACTTAGGCAACACTGATAAACAGAAAAGAAAGCTGGGGGGGGGGGTCTGGGATAGTCGATTGACTCTTCCTGAAATGATGGATATCCTCCTTTGTTATTATTCCTATTTTTCATATTTATTCCCCAAACTTTCCCTTACTGAGAAAGTTAACATTTATATTGTGTACCGTATTTTTTGGAATATAAGACACACCCTTATTTTGATGATGAAGCTTTGGAAAAGAAGCTACAGTCAAGTTTGAAAGATTTTTATTAATCTAGACTTCAATGTTATCCTTTAAAAGATGAGTATCTATTGTTCTAAACAAAGAAAGAGTTCAAACATCAAAATAAGGAAATACCATAAATCACTTTGCATAATTAATTACACTTATTTTGAATTTAGCTGCATATGACTTGTCTCTTTTATTTACACATCACAAGGAGTGAAAAATAGAATGAAAACTAAAGAAAGAAACTATTTTGTTTCATGGGCCAAAGATATGGGACTTTGGTTTTCAGTGATGACTCCAACTTGACAGTAAGCACATACCAGAGTTCCAAGTATCCAATTAAAATTAAAATACTGATTAGACAATTCTTCTTTGTGTGCCCTGTTCCTTCAGGACATAGGTGATCATGGCTCTCCACAATTTCCTGTCCTTTGTAGCTCTTAATAAATTTTATCTTTTTGTTATTTCTCCTACAATCCTGTTCTGTCATCCACTTACTCAAGTTCACTGAGATTAAAATAGACGTTTACTGATGCCAATTGCATTAAGCATTCTGATTGGTCAAGTACATTACACATTTGACATCCATACTATTGTTATAACACATTCAAATGAATTAGGCTATGCGTACCTATTTAAATATATTTATAAATACCGTGTGTATATAACATATATTATTCATACTTTCAGCGTGTAGGATGCAAGGAGATTTTAACATTTAAAAAAAAAAAGAAAAAAAAAAGTGCATCTTATACACTGAAAAATACGGTAATAATTAATGCTTACTGGTTTATTTACTTCACTGCTACTGCTATGTATTTTTGCAGTCTAAGAGTGTGTAACTCAAATGTAAACTAGTTGGTGTTCCAAGGATTTCTTTTTTCTAGATTATATTGAGAATAATGATGATAACTAGTGATGCAAGAATCACTATGTAGCTTCTGCTTCTTGTGTTGTTTTTTTACTTACAAGTCTCATTCTTTACCTCTATTGGTGATATTTAAATATATTTTTGTTTATTGCATATTTTAATCAACAATTTATTTTCCTGCTTATAGTTTTTGCTTTTATCGTTTAGAAATTTCCAAATCGATTTGGCCAAACTCAATTCTATGCTGACTTAACCTTTTTAATTTATGATTTTCAGTCTGCTTTACATCTAACAAATTATTTATAGCATTAAAATGTTCTCTGAAAGAGTAAATATTCATTCTCCTGTGAATTATGGAGGCACAACCTCTTTCAACTTTTTATCTCTATACTTTTCTTTCTTTAAAAGCATTTCTTATTCAGTCAGATATTTTGCTTATATAAACACAACCGTGACCTTGTCATAAAAGAAACACTAAAAGAAATTAGTCTTCCTTGATGACATGCAATTGAATTTTCCATTATTAATTTCTTTATTTTCCCACACTAATATAAATACATATAAAGAATTCAATTTTGGAAAAGTACAAGAGGTAAAGAAGAAAGTCGTGCAGTTTTAGTCTCTATAATTAGAAAGTCTTGTTAATTAGTTAGCATTTGAATTGCTAAAGTAAACTTATTACTGAATTGAAATTAATATTAAAAAGCTTTTTAAATATCTTTAATAATTTATCTTCATGCTTTATCTACATATATTCATTATTTACTACAATATGGTATATTTGTGAGTATGTGTGTGTCAGAGAGAGAGAGAGAGAAAGAGATGATTGTCATGTACATAAGTAGACATTATTTTCTGCTTTTGCAGCTATAATAGCAATTTTTGTTTTTTGTTTAGAATACAATACTTAGGAGTTTGTGAGTTCAATCCTACTTACCATTAGTCTAGTCTTTTAATTTTCTGCAGCAATCTTAAAATTTAATCTATCTTAAAATTAAAAAAAAAAAAAAAAAAAAAAGAAAAAAAAAAGTGTGACAAAACGTTTGCAGTTACTCCAAATAGAGAAATGCCTCAATTATCAAGAGAGATCTGATCCCCCTCTAGAAGTTTGAATTACAAACTATAACGTCCTTCACTCTTATTTTTCTGGGTGAATGCATGGATTTCTGTTTTGTCAGTGTAGCCGTCCATTGTTGGTGAAATTGGGTAAAATCATGACCTCTCCATGTAAAGCGAATGTGTCTGTCACTTGTGCTTCTTTGTGTCACGTGGTCTGCAGCTGGCTTCTTGTCACCCCTAGCAACTACAACATAGCAGGTGTGAAGACATAAAAAAAGTTTAAAAACTAAGGGAGATAACTCTCGGAATGATTCAGATTTGTTCACCTTGAAACCCAATAAATGACCAGTAAATAGATTTTAAGCTCAAGCATTGTGTGTGTGTGTGTTTTTTTTTTTTTTTAAAGCAGCAATGAGCCAGTCTTATCTTTGATGATAAGAAATGAAGAGAAAATAAAAAACAATTTTTAAATTAAAAGATTGTGCAAATAAAGTTTCAAATTTTGTCCGAATGCTCGTTTTATTACTAATTTTGAGTTGCTTTTCTCTATACAATTGCTTTGTTTGTTTGTCCTTAATATTGATATTATATTATCATTAATTATTTCAAATTTTCATTTTCCCTTTTGTTGTGAATTGCTAATTTTTGTTTATCATTTATCTTTAGACAATTTTATTTCCTTTTATTTCTTCACACAATAGACATTTTATTGTATTTGTTTGTTATTTTTATTTGAAATTAGACCAGTTCAGTGTTGTGAATGTAATTTGAACTTTAGCATTTTTTATACCAATTTTAAATTTAAAATTATTTTATTTGTCCAGAATGGATAACTTCTTTTTAAAAACTTTCTATTTCTTTTTCAATGTTACTGTAGAAAAGATTTGATAATATGAATTAAAAAAAAAGAATTCACATCAGTATTACTTCTTATTTGCTCTTAAATATTTAATATCTATATAAGTATTTTTTATGTATTTCCATAGAAAAAGCAAATTAGTGCTTATCATATCTCAGAAATTAGTTTGAGATATGAAAATATATCATTTTAATTGTTCATATATATTTCTTTGTACATACGCAGTCTAGGTGATAATTTGTATATTTAAGATTCAACATTAAATTTTCATGTATTTTCTTTAATGTTATTTCTTTATAATATGTTGATAAGAAGAAAGGAATGCCAGCCCGTGGTCATTTCATTAGAAATAATATTCGTTTTAATTGTCATGGTAAAACATTCACTGAATATTTAGTGATTTAGATTAAGTAACAGAAGTATTTAGTCACAACTTGATTTTATTAAACTAATCAACTTATTTGCAAAATATAAGAAAAAATGCCAAAAGAAAAAAAAAGGAATCAGATATAGTAGAATTGAACCTCAGACAGAAAACAGATAAACTACAAGAAAATCACTTCAGTGATAATTTTGTCCTTGCATCATGTGGCACATCATAATGGGATTTAAAACAGTCCCCCCCCCCTCTGATTGGGATAGTCTTGTGGTGGGTTTAAAAAATATCAGTGGATACTTTAACATTTTTTCCAACTGATGAGTTATGGTGCATTTCAATAAAATCAAGTTGACAATAATTTAAGCCCAAGTAGATTTTTATTTCATTAGAGTTTCATACAGTTATTGAATAGTCAATAATTGTATACATGGGCATTATAGAATGAAGCATATGTCAGGTTAGTGAGTTCAAATTTTACTGCTGTCTTTCTCTCTTCACTTTGGATATATATCAGACATCCCAATTTATCTAAACATGTTCTGAGAAAATTATTTATACTTTTGTGATTTCTTGTTCTAAGTGTCCCAATTTTTATGAAGAGGAAAAACAAATATAGATCGGAATCCAACAGAATGGGAAGATGAAGAATAAATAGGAAACATTTATCAATCTAACATATTTCACTTTTATTAAAGCTTCATCAGAGAATGAGATATGGAGAAAAAGAAGAAAGAAATTCGCGTATTTTTACTTTTGTATTCTTTGATTTTCAAATTA
The DNA here is from genome assembly GCA_963932145.1 of Acanthosepion lycidas. Classification (NCBI taxonomy): domain Eukaryota; kingdom Metazoa; phylum Mollusca; class Cephalopoda; order Sepiida; family Sepiidae; genus Acanthosepion; species Acanthosepion lycidas. Next base: position 75,927,863 of record OZ010597.1, on the reverse strand, counting down.
TACTAATGTTGGGTTAAAAGAGTTGAATGTATGTGAAGACCTGATTAACCAATGAAAATCAAACAACACAAAAGTAAAAATACCAGAATTTCTTTCTACTATATTCCATAACTCATTCTCTGATGAAGCTTTAAGAAAAGTGAAACATGTTAGATTGATAAATGGTTCCTATTTGTTCTTTATCTTATCATATATATATATATATATATTTTGCCTAAACAATCAACATACTTCTGATATATTGATGATGCCCTATCAATATATCCCTGTGATACTGACTTACTTGTTCTTTTAGATAAACTAAAAAAAGTTGAATACACAATAGAATTTACATATGAAATAGAAGAAAACAATACTTAACCTTTCCTAGATATCATGCTACACTGCATTGACAGCAACTTAAAACTTAGTATCCACTGAAAATTAACAAATAAAAATGATCTAATAAATTTCTATTCCCATCATAACAACAAAATAAAATCTGGAATAATCATCGGATTCTACTTAAAAGCACAGAATTTGCAGTCCACACACACACACACACACACACACACACACATATATATATATATATATATATATATATATATATATATATATATATATATATATATATTAGGTTGGTGCAAAAATAATGACGTAATAATGTTGTTTTTTGACATTAAAAAATACGTCAAAAAACGACATTATTACGTCATTATTTTTGCACCAACCTAATATATATAAAACATCCACCAATGTTGAGCAATGTATATGATAATATGAGGACATATTTTAAATCTATAGTAAAAATTTTAAATTCTTTCTTCTTCCATATTATTTAGACCAGTATCTTTATTTCTTGTTTCTTCTTTCAACTTTGATTTTCCTCAGAAGTGTGATACTTTTTTTTAATTATCTCCATTTCACAGTTTCACATTTCAGTTTTCATCAGCCTAATATTGTCCCCTGGTCTAGATGATAATCGTCTCAATAATATACATTTATTTATAAATACACTTAAGCAAGAAAGGAACAATTCCCTCTTTGTCGTCTGCTTAAGTATTATTTATTATATATTATTTATTTGAGCTTGTAAAAAGCATAAAGAGACAATATAGACATATGTGCCAAAGGCCTACAAGCATCACAGATGGAAAAATGTGTAAGAATTTAAACTTAAATTATTCATTTATCTCTTTTTCCATGTCTTTCTTTTTCTTAGAATACTAATTGCAAAGCACACCGAAAATTCATTCTGTCATTAATATAAGCAAAAATGTCTTAATCAAGGGAATATGTTACAAGTTACAACTAATTGTTTTAAATATTTGATGATATATACAAATTGTTTGAGGTTTATATTTGCCGTATACAGTAAATAATTCCAGATAATCAACCATCAGATGAGGATTTCCTCTTAATTTATCTGGTTTAATTAATATAAAAGAACACATTAACATTTTCAATGATAGAACTTTAAACTCTAACATCAGTATTGATAAAATTTTTTGATGCCCATTTCTTGTTAAAATGGTATATCTGCACACCAGATTCAAAGATGCATATTCTCTACATTGCATACATATTATATTTATACATTCACACACATATACACATACACATATATATAAAAATATACTGTATTTTTCAGTATATAAGATGCATCCTTATTTTGAAAACATTTTTGCTAAGTATCCAATAAAAATTAAAATATCGATCATGTGATAATCAGCATTAACTGCAGCCTGATTGGTGATGTACATTTTACATTTAAAATCCAGACTATCGTTATAAATAACACATTCGCATTCAAGTGAAATAAGATAGTTTGTATATATAATTTCTAATGAACATACTTTCATTTACACATGCACACACACAGACACACACACACATATAATATATTAATTTTGTTATAAATGCATATTTGAGACATCCATATATATTTATTCATGTACACTTTTAATGTAGATACTATCCATACATGCATAGTACATACATATGTATATTTATATATATATACATATATATGCGCACACATGCACATATGTAACGTGTATACATAATTTCAAATATACAGTGATATGTACACATACACAGATATGCAAACTTTAATTTACTAACATACACATTTTCATATAATCATACATTTATGCACATATATACATGTACATATGCACAGAAATGTATATATATATATTGTATAAATAATTTCAAATGCACATTTATATATGCACATACACAGATACAGATGTGTGCATACCTTCATTTACACACAAATTCATATAATCATATCTCTAAGAAATCAATGAATTTTATTCAACATTATTTCCTATTACTACAAACACACTCACATATTCATTATACATATATATATATATATATATATATATATATATATATATAAATATACTTTTATGGGTAAAAGTGCTCAATATCAGAGATAGACCCTATCTAAATATATAAGTAGATAATGCAGTCAGCACCAAGCAAATATCTGTTTCATGCTTGAAGACAATCTTCAGGCCAGTGTCCATTTATTTTTACATATATAGTTAGCAAAGCTAGTATCACAAAGTATTAGTAGTGAGTTCAATTCTCACTGTTTGGGTGTGCTGCTATTTTGAACTTGTGCCAAACAAGAGTCAACATCAACTTAAATTTTCATACACATATAAGCAATTAAAGAATGGACATTCTTTGCCAAAAAAATATATAACTTCTAACGACATTCAAATCAACATATTTACCTATACATACTCTCCTCCATGTATAGGTCTTTATACACTCTCTAGTGAGTAGTAAATAATTAATCAAATGTTCTCTAATATATTTAGTTGATAGCATGCATCTTTTATGTCTTGATTAGACATTGTTAAGAACTAGTTACCTATAGTTTTAGTCAGTCTTTAAACACCTAATTGTATGAAATTTCATTTCTTTGTGTCTTTTGATATGATGCAATAGATATGCATACTTTGAACTTTTACCAATAAAGGTTTTGTGAAAAAAAAAAATCTTCCAAATCATTCTGTGGCTTGCCTTGTGCAGAGGTCAATGTTTATACTCCTGATAAAAGGTCTCTGCTTTGGGTGCTGATTTTCTTCACGGGCAAAAACCCTTTCCTCAACTTAGCCTAGTATTCTTCCTTGTAACTGTCCTTGTGCCACACTAAGCTAAGCTTAGTAAATAGCCAGAGAAATTTTAATTTAAATAATAATTTTTTTTTTCTATTTAAACATCTTGGGTTTAAGCTTCTTTTTCTTTAAAAGCCGTTATTTCTGGATTTAAGGAAAGTACTTTCAGAGTTTCATTTACTCTTGTGATAGATTTCCTCCAGGATTTAACTGATAACACTTTAAATCTTAGCCTTTAACTGTGATTGATAATGTCCTCTTAAACTGGATCAAAGTGATGATTATCCAAGAGTCATCCTCCTTGTGGGTGATATGAAAAGGATTGAAAATAAAAGGGAAGGTTATTCTCCCCCCCCCCCCCGGTCTATCACAATATCAGTTTGAGAATGACAAGCAGGCACTCCTTTATTATTGTTGTTGTAATTTTCTCTTTAAGCAACATCAACTGATATCATTATTTATATTACAACTTTACTCTAATTCAAATGTGAAAATTTATGTTTTAGGGAAATTGTGTGATGTGTGATGTGTTTTGTCCTTTAGGATTTCATTGTACTAAAGATTTATGTCAAATTCAAAGCTGCCATTGATTGGTAAATCAGTTATTAACTTACATATTTGGAATACATCTGTACACTAAAATTAGAATTTATTTAATATTTTAAAATTAGTTGGTTTTCACACAAGCACATATATACACATATCTTAAAAAATATTCAATTAAATTTGACTGACAAGGTTTGTTCAGTTTTTTATTGAATTTTTAAAGTTGATATAAAGCAACTTATACATCAATAAAAAAAAACTGAACAGAAACTAAAAATTGAAATTGAGTTTAAGATGGGACTGTCCAAAGTTTGTAGTGATTTGGGGTTTATTTTTTAATATGGCTGATCACTCTTAAGAACAGTTTATGTAGTTGTTATCAGAAAACTTCTGATAGCTTTCCATCTTCATATTTTTTGAGAAGTAATCAAAATTTCTGGATTATAAATTGTTTATTATATTGACCAACTATGTTAAAAAAATAAACCCCGAAACACTACGACGTTTGGACAGTCTTTTCCTGGATTAATTCATTTTCATAGCAGCTCTTCCACTGACTTGAAAATAATTCTGTAAAATGAATGAACAAACTTTGTCAGTAAAATTTAATAGAATGTTTTGAATGAACTCTTACTGTTTTTTTATATATGCGGCTAAAAGATGTCAAATGGAAAAAAAAATCGTATGTGATATGTTTCATTCTTACAAAAAACTCTTATGACTAAATGTTTTTATTGATGGCTTCATATATATATATATATATATATATATATATATATATATATATATATATATATATATATAAGGATGGAACAAAATGCAACAAATGTCAATTATAATTATATACTGAGAGAAATGCTAAAGAAGGGGGTCACTTAACTTTTGTTTTTGTTGTTGTTGTATTTAAATATACCACATTGCAACAGTAGTAGTTTTGTTAAGAAAGATGATATACTGTATGAACCTGGATGTAAATTTACTATGAAAACCCCCAAAATTAGTCACTTTTTATATAATTTTGACTTAATTCATTGTTGTTTTTTGTAAAAGGAGCTGTTTTTTTCATATATTCTTTTATGGAAATTCCTAAATGTTTCACCTATTCATTTCTTGAGATATTTTTTCTGTTTTTATATTTTAGGATTATTATTTTGTGTCAATATAAAGACAACAGTGATAAAAGAAGAAACAAAAGTGTTAGGGATTTGAATGACATCAGCTAGATTGTGTGTCTAGACACAATGAACGACAAGAAATTTGAAATTAAGCATCCTTGCATGTTCAGCATTTTCTCTCAATGTATAAACGATGGATGGCATTTCACTCCTTCTTCTTACATATATAGGATTTCATTAATAAAAACATTTAGTCTGAAGAAGTTGTTTTTCAACGAAAAAACATGTCACATTCGATTACTTAGTTTGTCATATTCTACTTATATATATATATATATATATATATATATATAAGTGTGTGTGTATGTGTGCTCATAGGATTGTTTTGGAATAGTCTGATTCATTTAACCTGGTGATAAGAACTAGAAACAGGACTATTAAGATGCATTTGGTATAGACATTTGTTGTTTGCATCATATTGCACATTTTTGACATCAGAAATAAGCATTTTCTTCTTAGGAAAAATGTTAGTCTTCACTGATTTTACATTTCCTGAGTTGTATTAATGGAAAGAAATTATACTTAGCTTTTGTAGATATTTATTTCTAAAAAATTTTGATCTGTAGGCTTAAATATGAATAACTATATTATATGATAGATTTAATAAATATATGTTTTCTATGATATGCATATTAGATAAATATAAAATTCAATATATATATATATAGATAGATAGATAGATAGATAGATAGATATATGTGTGTGTGTGTGTGTGTACAATGAGATAGAAACGGTCACTTTCCTAAAACCTATGCAAAAAGGTATGCACGACTAATGGCTGGTTTGCAGTCATCTGCAGGCCCATAGCTACTCAGTTTCAACATTGAAGAGATGGCTTTCTTCTGTAAAGAAGTGGTATTTATCATAACAAGTAATATATTGTATATTTTATAATATTCATATTATATATTGTATATAATATTCATATTGTGTGTGTATGTGTATATGTATGTATGTAAATATATATATATTGTGTGTATATATAGTGTGTATATATATATATTATATTTATATATGTATATTATGTATATATATATATATATATATATATATATATATTATATTTATATATATATATATTATATTTATATATATATATTGTGTGTATATAAATATATTATATTTATATATATATATATCTTGTGTATATATATATTTATATATATTATATTTATATATATATTGTGTGTATATATATATATTGTGTATATGTATAGTATATATATATTGTGTATGTATATATATATATATATATAAATATACATATATATGTATATATATATATCTATATATATGTATGTGTATATATATATATATATATATATATATATATGCATTTAGTATCTTAGTGATAACATGTTTATATAGAATCTTCCACATGTCTTTCCTCAGAACGGTAACTTATTTTGCATTCAATTCCTTTGCCTTCTTTAGAAGATTTTGGGAATTTATATTTACCAAATTTTTCTGCTTTACCCCTAGTGGCTTAATTAAATATTTGCCAAAAATGCTGTGCCTCTCTTTTTTATGCACAAAAAATGTCTTTAAATTTAAAAAAAAATGTAATATACTTAATTAAATTAGCCCCTAATTTTGAATTAAAAAAAAAAAGTTAGAGAACTTTATTTTTAATTTGTTTGTTTGGGAATTAGTATGCTCTGAAGCAATAACAACCATGGATTTGTTAATTTATAATTAGAATTTTATTTTCTTGTTTTTTCTCTTTTCTTTTCTTTTGTAGAATTTAATATCTAAATAAATAGTACCCCAGGCAAAATAACAATAAATTTCCACCCAACCCCAATTTTCCTTAACTATTTTGCCTGAGTCTGTATCTGAGAAGAAATGACTGATTCAAGCAATATAAAATGTATCTAAGAATTCATCTTTTTAATAAATAGGTACCTAAATAGATGCAACAGTCAAACATTTATGTAGATATCACTTAAAACCTAATATTGTAAATCAATTACAAAATAAAACAAATATATTAATCAAAATGAATGGAAAACAAAATTATTGTGCAGTTGAAGGCTGCCCCTACATGATCAGTTAATCTCATTCATACTAAAAGCATACTTGCACATTTGAAATAAGTTATCTCCCTTAGGACTACCTCATCTGGTTATTAATTTTTCTCTACTGAAACTGTTTTAAATAAATCAGTTGAACAACAGTTAACTCCAAGGGAGATAATTTCATTAAAATTCAGATGTGTCAGTTTGTTTTTTCATGCTAGACATTGTTGGTTAAAAGAAAAACAATTTAATTTTAAATATTGTGCAATACTAGCATCTACACTGTGTCCTTGAATGAATTATTGCAAAATATTTATGACTGCACTTTGAGAGGTTGAGGACAACTGAACGTTTCTGTGTAAAGTTGCTCTCCTCCTTCTCAATGTTTTCAAACATTGCACAAAAAAAGAATATATATATATATATATATATATATATATAAAATATATATAATCAAATCAGTTATGATTCTTTTTAATATACTGAGTCAATCTGCAATACAGACACCACACATTGCATCAGTCTTGTGCAAAATTACTGCATCTTGTAGGGGCTGCTTGATTAACTGTGGGTGGGTGCAATTACACTTCTGGTAAGAGCACAGGTTCTACCGCTGATCCAGCATGATGAAATGGTAGACTTGGGTTCAAGCCTGCAAGGCAGCCATCTAAACCTGGAGTAGGTCTTTCACTTTTTCAGTCCGTCAAGCTCTGTCCATTTGTATATGTGTAAAATCCACAAATCATTTATTTATTTATTATTATTATTATTTAAATATGCTTGTTTGGTAGAAAAACAATTTTCTGGTATTAACTGTACATGGCTAATTTCAGTTTGGCTTATGTTAATGTTGTTACATACTTTAAATCAAGTAGAATTTGTTTATTTAGTCATTTTATAGTTAGTTATAAAATGTATTTGTCTGCTAGATTGACTGTTCATATAAATTACTATATAATCTACAGAAAGTCTTTGGGCTGTACTTTTAAAATCTGACTCAACAGAAAAAAATATTTAAAAGTAATATAATTGAAAGCTTATTATTACTATTATTATTATTATGAAAATTATTAAAACAACAGCAAAAATGGATAAAAGAAAGAATGTGTTTTCTGGCTGTTTAGAAAAAGTTTTGCCACAATCAGTTTTATATTTTATTTAGATTATAATATACTCCATAATATATAGACTACTTTTATGTAATCTACATATTGAATATATACTGGATTTGTTCATCAGAAACGAATTCATCATTTATGCTAGATAATCTATTTGGTTTGAATTGTGAAATTTTTATTTGGAAGGTTTTCAGTATTCAACCTTCCTTATATGCCAACTTCTGTTCAGCCAAATTTTTATAATAATTATTTTATAAATATATTTAACTAAAATATAAGTAAAGAAAAACAGAGGTTAATGAACAGATAAAAAAATGTAAATAAGTTGATTTGAATAAATAAAAAGTAAAACTTTTTAGTTTTATTATGTTAAAGTTGTCACTTGACTGATGTTAATCCTTGTTTGTAATCCAATAATTATTTTTTTATTTAAAAAGTCTTTGCTTTCAATTAACCTGTAATATAACATTTATCTCAATGATATAATCTCTCTCTATCTATCTATCTATCTATATATCTATATATATATATATATATATATATATATATATATATATATATATATATAGTTAAATAGCTACTTTAATATATTTTGTCTTTACATTATATGAAAACCAGAATTAAATCTCACCCAATTGAAGATCTTTCAATAATCAGTCAAAATTTCTTTATAAAGTTCGGAGACTTTCATTAGCATAATTCATATACATTATTTTTATTTATTTATTTTGCTCAATTTTTGATCTTTCTTCAGAATTAACTACTACAATTAAACCTGTGAAAATAAAAAAGAAAAATGATTTTAAAAAAATTGACACAAATTAAAAGTTACCTCCCTTTGCCACGATAATGCTATAATCGTGATTTTTCCTTCTTGTAAAATCTAATTGTTGTCACTGCGTTCTGTGATATTAGGATAGCGTCTAGTTTCAATAAAAAAACGTTAAAAATACTTCAACATTCCACCAATGTTATGTAGTTCCCGTTTCCCCTTCCCTAATATAATTGTATAAAAACTATAAGGTTTCTTAAATGAAAAAATACTACTAGTTAAAATTACTATTAATTTTCTTTTTAAGAAGGCAAGTATTTTGCTTGCCTCAGCCACAGATGAATTGATTAATTAATTTTAGTTCAATAGATCTTTACTAAGCTTTTTCATTCCACTCGTGTTGTTCAGTCTTGTTCATATTGTGTTATTTTTCATTTGTTATTTGCTTCCGATTATTTTCTTTGTTGCCTATTTCTTAGCATGTTCAAATCTCCTCTTCATTTATTAAATTCATTTGAAATAGATGTCCACAAATAGAAGTACCCATCCTCTGAACCCAGGCTCTTTTTTTTATAAACCTGGTTTTTTAAAAACTGACAGATTTTTTACCCAGGGTTTGGCTTTTTTTTTTAATAACTAGTGGCTGAAGACAACAATGATCAAGTCTTTGATCCTGGGTATTATGTACAGTTGATACAAATAGCTTCCATAATCATTAATACTTCTTTCTAATATAAATATTATTATTTTTATTATTCATTAAATTTACTTACGTCATTACAATTCTAATACTATCTCTTATAGATATTTTACTTCTAGTTCAGTTAGAGTAGTTATCATGAGACACCTCAAATATTAGGTGTGAGATTCAGAAACATTTACTTTGACCTTGGGCAAGTCTTTCACTTCTCGTGCCCTATAAGGTCAGTTCATTTATGTTCTTCTAAAAACTGTGATACTCAAATGGTGTAGATGTCTATTTTTAAATAATGAGTTTTAAAAGAAATTTGTAAACTTTTGAATTTTGTTTCATTCAAAAGCACAAGAAATGAGAAATGGTGACGAATGGAGGCTTTCAAAAAAAAAAAAAAAATTGCAGAAAAAATATAAAGTTTTCTTTCTGCTGATTTCCCTAAAAATGTTATCAGAATTCTTTTTGTCAAATGACTTACAGAACTATATCTAAAATTGAGCTTAGATTATCAAATTTCACTGATTCAAGACACTTAGAAACTTATTTTTAAACTTGTCTCATATCACAATTATGCTTTTCTAAACACTTGTAATAATTTTCATATTTTTAGATATTTACTAATTTTAGCTTAGTTCATCACAAGGCCACATTTTCAAATTTCTTTATTAAAAACCATCCAGAATTAATGTTGATGATAATGTTACCATCTTTAAAAAAGTAAAATGCATGAATGTTTAGTTATTGATATTTACTAAAGCATAACTTATTCTGGTACAAAGACAAAAAGTAAATCAGTTATTAAACTTCTAAGTTTTAATGTTTCCTTTTCTTTTTGTGTAATACACGTGGAAAGTTTGAATAGCAACTTTTAAATGTCACAAACACTAACAATTTAGCTTTTGAATACTCGCCTGATGTTTGGATTGCAAATGTTCTAAATTCTTTCCAATATTCCTTTAATGGAAGGGAGATGAACTGGAACAGTTTTTTTTACTATTATCATGTATCCATGTACCTCTGCTTGTGGGAGCCATTGTTATTCTTTCAGAGTAGTTGTTACTTAGAAGGGTGTTCTTAATATTGATCATCTTGTGTTGGTATATATCTGGGTTATCACTTTTCAGTGTGGCTTGATATTGTAGACAACTGATGATACCTTTCTTCATACTATGGAGGGTCAAAATTGAAATTTTTATACACTTTCTGCTTTGATTATAAAGATATTTCTGTAACCACCAAAAGAAAATTGATGTTAAAAGTTTTCAAAAAAATTACTCTTTACAATTTCAGTGAAATGAACAAATCATTTGCACTTTTGACAAAAAATTAAAAGGAGATGATCTGAACACAGTCTGCAGGAACCAAGTTGCTCATAAGCACAATCTAACAACGAACTAGATTTCATGGAATGATATGACATTTGGCTTCAGGCCCCAACGAAGATAATTTTAATCAAGTCTATTGTTATAATCAGAGTATATTTATTTGTATATACACCATTATTATTAATAATAATAATAGACAATTTCTACTTCCAGGTTTTAGGATTTTTGTTCTCAAAAATGCATATTGATGCATTTTCTAATAGATATTTATTTACTGTCACAATATCAGCACCAATTAAGACTGCACATGATGTGCACGCACACGCACGCACACACACGGGTTTGTGAGTATGTGCATAAATATGAAGTATATGTGTAGAAAAGACAAAATGAATGAAAAAACAAGAGGAAAACTAATTAACATATATTTGACAGTTACTCGATTGAGTAACTGTCAAATATATGCTTGTTGCAAAATAAAATCATTACATTTGCCTTGATAAAGTCCATCAGATGACGAAACGCGTCAGCTAAAAACTAAGTAAAGTTTTCCTCTTGTATTTTTATTCATATATACACTCACATATATATATACTCATACATATATACATACACATATATATATATACACACATGTACATATATATATATATATATATATACATACATATATATATGTATGTATGTATATATCAGAGATACACTATCTAAGTAAGCAAGGTAGTCAGAGCCTACTCTGATTAAAATTTTAAATGCTTAATTACTAAATGCAAAAAGTAAAAGAATTTCAATTCATTGTCAATTTATAACTTAATGCACTAAATTAAATTTATAATTCAGCAAATAACAATTATTTACATCTTAAATAGGCATAATTCTTTTGTGCCTTTCAAAACTCAATATTTTTTCAATGTCTCCTCCACATACCATGGATAAAGATCCAAGCCACATTTGATAACAGACAATAAAGGTAACGTAAATTGCTGCCTTCATTGAAGTCATCACACAGTCACCATAAGGTGACGAGTGTGCATGTAGGTTAAATATTAAAGATCAAATATCCATCTATGTATAAAAATGATAGCAAAAATTGTCAAATTTTTCTCCTTCCATTATCATATCTAACTTCTTTTTTAAAAATATTTTCTCATAGAATAAGTCTGTTGATGAGAATTTATTTTATAAAGGTTGACTGAGTATCTACACTGTATAATTTACTCACAGTATGCACTTATATAATGTACATGTGTGTATATATATATATATATATATATATATATAGGTAAATAAGAGAAGAAAAATAGTAAGCAACTTTCAAAGGCCAGATGTAACATTTGCCTACTTAATGACAAAGGCTGAGCTATTATAAACACAAAAAGATGAAAGTAAGAAACAAGCAAAACCTCATCTCAGAACTTTAGAAAGCTCTTCTTGTAGAATGGTGGGCAAACATGGCACTACAAAATAAAAAGTGGGGGGTGCTAAATCAGATGTTAAAGTTTAAAGATTCCTGTTTCTATCTTTTTCTTTTTAACTGATCATAAAATGGATTTTTTTTTTACTCTTCTGTCAATATTTTTTTGTTTCAATTTTAAATACACATTCTTTTGGTATTGAGCACTTGTACTTATTTTTTATAAACTTCTTCTGCAAGTTGTAATAATTTTTCATATTTCTGCATAATGTATCTGGGTAATTTTTTCAACAATGAAAGGTTTCCCCTGAAGTGTTATTTAAAATTCATAATGAATTCTTACACTGGCAATCCCCTCTGTCTGCCCCATATTTGTTGTCTGGGGCATATACACCCCACTGGCTACACCTTAGTTATTTCAATATGGGAGGAAACACTTCAATATACAAGAAGAAATTAGTTATTATCTGTGATAGTCTGGGGGTCTGTGATAGGGGAGGGATATTATTGAAACACTTATAAGCAAATATAATTGTCAAAATCCAATCTTATTTTGTTACAACTTCTGGATTGAGGAAAGTCAAGCTTTTATCCTCCAAATATGGAAATATTAGAAGCTAATGTTTAAAAAGAAAACCAAAAGTTTTCTGATTTATTTTGAAAATTAATGGGAGTGTAATGATTTGCAACAGTTAATACAGTTTAATAGCTTTATAGATTAAGGACAAGAAGAGAAATTTAGATTCTCTGTTTCTGGGGAAAAATAGAGGAGAGGCTAAATCTACACCCACTTACCCACCCACCCCACTGTAGTGCAATAGATTGGGTGGTGGTGGGTAGCAGGGTGAGGCTTGCAAAACTTGCACAGTGAAATGCTTAATGTACCCTTGTGTCAATATTGGCTTAGTCCATAAATATCTATTGACAAAATTTAGACAGAATTTTAAAACAATGACTTTTTTTCCCCTGAAGAAAGTGTTGTGCCATATCCAATTGTTATAGACTGTACAAATTGACATCTTATTCGGGAAATGTTTATATTTATCCTTATCATCAGAACCTCATGGGTGTGGTCGCAGGTTTACTGTGCATCTGATCACTTGATCACATCCCTCCACATATCTAGGTTGAAAGCTGGGTAAGTAAGCCTGGTGAAACCATCTTTCTCCAGGTCAAACTACAGCCAATGTCCTCTAACTTGATGGATCACCTTGGTCAGAGACACATGGCTGTTGCTTCCATCAGGAGGAATCTTCTCTTCTGACTATTGACATCAGTCCAGGAAGCCCTCTGCCCAATGATGCCATGTCATCACTGCACTGTCTGCATCTATAGCTGTGGAGGCCAGTCTACCCCCATTGTGCAAGATGGCCGTTCATCCACCCTTTGATATGTCTTTTTTTTTAATCCTGTTAGATATCTAGTCACTCTCCTTTCCAGTTAATCCTGGTTGGGGCAGGGGTTGGGGGCTGGTTTAGTTGCTGATGATCTGATCCTACATCAGGTAGTACTGTGTTACACAATATCAGAAGCACATGCAGAGAGAGACTGGACATAAAATATTCAGTTATGTTGTGCATGTATAATTCTTAATGGACCCCAAAAAACAAGTAATGATATTATTGGTAATATTCTGATATCTCTAAAAATCTACATTCATAATGAAAACTATGAGATTTAATATTTGACCATATAGACATATATATATATATATATATATATATATATATATATATATATATATATATATATTGGTGAGTTGGAGAAGTACTAGGAAGAGAAAAAAAGTCAAACAATTATGTCCTGATCCAAAAAGAAGAGGTATTGAGCAAAATTTTATGGGAAAATTAGCTCAGGGGAGGTATTGTAATGAAATGTCCCACACTCCCTATCACCTATGTGGACTGACTATATCAGTAGATATATATAGTGAGCACAGGATATACCTGGGGTCTTGCTTTGGAAATTACTAGCCTGCTAACCAATTCCCTGTTTTTCAATAGTGTATTCTCTTTTACAATAAACCTGTCTTTCTTTCATCTATGCGCATATTGCTGTTCGTTCACTCAAGTACCACCTTTGTCTGTTTGTAACCTCTTTAAGGAAAGAACACACACATGCGTATATATATATATATATATATATATATGTATACATATATATATATATATATATATATATATATATATATATATATATATATATATATATAACTGAGAACATGTGTAAAATCTGAAAACCTTATATACACCTACTGAGAAATGATAACTGTAAACAACAAATTTAAGGATTTTTTTTAACTTAAGATTTTGAAAATTCAGTAAAACATCAATGAGAAATAATGTATTCATCTCATGAATACAAATGACTTTGGTTAAAACTTAGTAATTTATTCTCTTGTAGAATAAAGATGGCTTTAGACATGAAAATTACAAGATCTTTGTTGTAGTGAAGCCTAATGAAAATGTGCCCCTGTTTCTCAGTCAACATATTCCCAAAGTTAAATATTATCACCCTAAGATTTTCAAAGCAGAAATTGTTGTTAGTGAAAGTTAATGAAAGTAAACTTTTAGAATATTTTTTTTGCTGCAATGAAAATCTTATTTTATTTAGTTCCTTTTTAAAATGACATTAAAAGCAGAAACTTTAATGAAATGCCGTTATAATTTTTTCCCTGGCATCTCTTTTTTTTCTTTTTTTTTTTATGTCCAACAGCAGGTTTAGTTATCTGTCTGTAAAAATAAATTCCTTGTGTCTGGAGTAGTGGAATTACTTCCTGAAAGTTGTTTTCTATTCTATCCAGAGTTTCTCTTTTTTCTTGCAAGGTCTTGGGGTTTGCTGAAAGAAAAAAAAACAAAAACAATTTATAATGACCAAAACAAACTAAAAACAAGGCTTTAAAACCTGTTCTTCATTATTTCTGACATTGTGATTGACATGAAAACTTCTTTGGATCACAATAACTTATTTTTATTGAATCATTTAACAAACGGTGCAACAGGCTCTGAAAGTTAACTCCACAATGAGTCTTAATTTGGGAAGGAGAATGAGATTATTAAGATAGTGATCACCAATTTATTTGGCATATTATTCTAAATTTAGTTTTAATACTTTAATGGTATATATATATATATATATATATATATATATATATATATATATATATATATATATATTATTGTTATTATTTCTAATAAATCTAATCCAAAGCAGATACTGTTTCTTTGAAGTTCTGCCTCAATATTTTTCTCAACTGGATCATGAAAAATATAATCAATACAATAACCAAATAGCAATCCCATGATGCTCTACTTTTGCATACATGCATTCTTAATTTCATGAATGAAGGTGACTTGCTTTTTAAAAATAGCTTATTTCTTTTCATTTTTAACACCCAGGAGTCCGCCCTCAACATAGCTGTAGATGTTAACATATTTCAAAGTTACTGTCTCCTGGTATTTGTCAAAATATTTAATTTCATCTTTCATTTTTCCAGTTCAGCTTCAGTCAATCTGTAGCTGCATTTTTAAAAAATGCAAAGAAATAGCTTAATAATAATTGTTGCAAATTGTTTTAAATTCATTTGCTCTTTTCTTCTGAGACTGTCCTTCATTTAGTACAGTACATCGGCTGAACATGGGAGATTTTCAATACCAGCAAGACATTGGTGACTCCCTCAGCCGAACCAGGGGACCATCACGCTTTTTCTTTTTTTTTTCTTTTTTTTTTTTTTGGTGACGTGGTCTTTCTTTCTTTGCAGTACAGATTGGTTCCAGGAATGAACGTACCAATGTCTACTGCTTTTTTGTTACTGACAGAGTGGTTTGAGTGTTTTTAGTCGAATTTCTCTATCAGTTTTTCTCAATAACTGAGTGCTTCATTTCAGCAGAAATAACATGTACTAAATTTAGGGTCAGTCTCCCTGTTCAGTCAGCATGAACCAATTTTTCTGCTGTACTTCTTTATATTTAAACATTATAAGATTTAACCATTTTTTTGTCTTTTTACTTATAAGTTTTTTGTATGTGTGTTTTTTTTAAATTATTTTAGAACATACTGCTTCATTTATACTTTTTTGTTTCCTTTTAAAGTGGATCATGAAAAATATAATCTATACAATAACCAAATAACAATCCCATGATCCTTTACATGCATTCTTAATTTCAAGAAAGAAGATGACTTGCTTTTTAAAAATAGCTTCTTTTTTTTTTCATTTTTAACAACCACAAGTCAGCCATCAACATAGCTCTTGATGTTAACATATTTCAAAAACATTATCAATAATTTTTTCTGCTAGAATAAATTTACTGTTGCTTTTTACTTTGTTGCACCACAAATTTAGCAAAGAGAAAAAATCTCACAGTCAAATAATTTCTCCTTTTGTATTTAATATTATTAAAGACTGATAAAAGTTAAAAAAAGTGGGCAAAAATTGTTATAATAAACACTTGATATGCAATATATTAGATTTATGCTATCAAAATCAGAGAAACAGTTATTTTTACTGAAAATAGACAAGGAATAAAAAAGTTTATCTCTTCCTAAATTTTGAATATTTATTCAAAACTAAAACCTGTTTATCAATAATTATCTGATAATTTTAGATGACTAATTATTAATGTTGTTTCTTCAATTAAACGTTTTTGTTTCTCTTTCAACAATTCTTAACCCCAAATTCTATTTTGACTGTGACAGTTTTGATTTTTAGAAATCATATTTGTTTCTGTTTTCAAAATAACATTCATCTCTGAATTCTTTCATTATAAAAGGGTTTAGTTGATGACATCCAAGCACCTAATTTGCTAACTACATAATTAGTGACTAAGTAATTTTGCTCTTGTTATCAATCTTAAGAATATTGATTTATTGATCCTGAACTAGTATTATTATATTGCTTCTACACATTCATCATTAATAATGTTATTGATTGAGAAGAACACACCAATAAAATGACACAAGGGTACAAATATAGGAAGCACAATATGACACCTATCATGACTGATTAGGCTATTATTATTATTTGATTAATGTTATTCTTAATATTAATAATGATTATAATTTAGTTAGAAAATAACAAATGAAAAAAAATGACTATTATTGTCGCTTGCAAATATTATGAATAGGTAGGTTATAAATAGATTATATATTTTGTCGTTTGGAAATTTTAATGTCACCACCACCAGAACAAGAATATTATATCAGAAATTTCTGAGATGAGGAATTATGCAAAATATATATGAGCTTTATTATGATTATTATTATAATACTAGTTTTGTCTACTACTATTATTTATAATTATACTACTACCACTACTACTATTCATTATCATTAAATGTCTGTTTCATAAGAACTTTAAATTTTGATCTCTTTTAAATATTCTGAAATGTCAAAAGCATTGTTTATAGTTGAAATTTAAAACTATCTTTACTTATAGATATTAAATTATGACTATGAGCATCTTAAACAAATACAGTTACTAATTAATAATACAAATCTTGTAAATCTCTTAAAATAATTGCTCATTATTATTATAATATCCTAAATTCTACTGTACAGCAAGCATATACTTTTGTACACACATTTCTATAATCAATGCATTTCTTTAATCAATTTCAAAATACAGATTTATCTGGAATTATTCCTTGACCCAAATGTATTTGAGCTTCTGCATGTTTTTCTTAAATTCAGTCAAGTTCCCTGGAATGATATTTGGTGCCATTTTGTCTGCTGTAGCTAGGAACCCTGTTTTTATGTCCTTTGCATCTTGGAAATAAGCATGTTATTTTAGCCATCAACTGGTTTTGTTTTTTCTTCAAAACTCAGAGTCTTTCTAATATTATAAAATTTTATCTTATTCGAACTTATTGTATTTATTTATGCATAAAAATTGTACGTTATAATTTAGACTCGCATCATAAGAATTTATGTTTTTAACAAACACAGCTGAGGTTGGAGGGGGTCACCACAGATAAGAAGGATTGCTGGCACTCTGGGTAATTTTTTCGACAATGAAAGGTTTCCCCTGAAGTGTTATTTAAAATTCATAATGAATTCTTACACTGGCAATCCCCTCTGTCTGCCCCATATTTGTTGTCTGGGGCATATACACCCCACTGGCTACACCTTAGTTATTTCAATATGGGAGGGAACATTTCAATATACAAGAAGAAATTAGTTATTATCTGTGATAGTCTGGGGGTTTGTGATGGGGGAGGGACATTATTGAAACACTTATAAGCAAATATAATTGTCAAAATCCAGTCTTAATTTTTGTTACATCTTCTGACTTAGGACCATTGAACTTTTGTCTTCCTTGTTTATTTCTGTTGGAATGAAAACAATTTAAAAAAAAAAAAAAAATCAACAAAGCCTCCAAAATCAAGAGAGAAAGGAAAGTAAAAAAAAAGAAAAATATTTAGAAAATGCCAAGAAAACTTGATAGTTGATGTTAGTAAAGAGATTAGTATTAAAATCTTCTTTTATGTTTCTGTGTGTGAGAAGTCATCTGTGGTCAGTGGCGCTAGAAATTTTTTTCTGCTGTTCTTTAATGTTACTTAATGCCATACCTGTAATCTTGGCAAAGGTAAAGATCATTATTTATTGGACATCGACATCTGCATTCCTGCCGTTGCTGCTTCAGCTGCTGCTGCTTTGGAGATGTCGACAGACTGACAGAGAGAAACAGTAACAACAACAACAGCGGCAACAACATCCATTTTACCGTAAACTGTGTAAAATATTTTGCAACCACGAACCATAGAATGATAATTATTATTATTCCAAATAACCATGGAAATAAAGAAAAACTTTAAAAAAATCAGTTGATCTTTTTTGTTTTTTATTTTTTGACTTTTAGCTTTGCTACTGTGAGTATGCCTTGAATATAAAAATAAAATATTTAAAGAAAAAAATAGTCTTTTTGAAGTTGAAGCTGCTTTAGAAAAACTCAGAATATGGACTCTTGAGAAACTTTTGAAGCAAGATGCAGTACAATACATAAGTTTGTTTGAATGTAGTTGGAAAAGAAAAGACTAGTATTGCATGCAATTCGCACCAGACTATCAAAGAAACCGAGGTGTACCAAATGTTTGACCGTGGGTTACTTCCAGTCACCAAATGGAGAAGCATATTACCCCTCGTACCTGTATCCATTTTTCAAGCATATTTAAAAATTTGTAATACATATGATTATATAAATAGCTGCCTCAAAGAGAATTCAGGGCAGTCATAAACTGGCTGAGAGTAAGTGAGGAAATATTGGAGTAATAATAATAAAGTGTAATGTGAAACCTGAAAGCTTCAAGTTTAGTGTTCTTCATTTAGTCAATTCAGCTTATCATTTTGTCAGTACACCAACTTCATTTGAAGACAAAGGAAATTAATGATTCTAATCCATGACAACAGGTGTCCTCAGATGATACAGCAAATGATTATGGAAGTGGAACGGGAAGTTCTTCTGCATGCAACACAATATCCAGAACATTATACTTAGAATATCATTGTTTCACTCCATGCAACACTCACAACTATAGTTCTAATGTATTTTAGAATTTATAAATTGAAGTTGGTCCACATGAAATATAATCTATAGCAATCCCATGATCCACTTTTGCTTGCATGCATTTTCAATTTCAAGTATGAAGATGATTTGCATATTAAAAAATAGCTTATTTCTTCTAACTCTCAACAACCAGGAATCAATTTAACTGCTGTAGATGTTAATATATTTAAAAACTACTATCTTGTCTTCTGGTATTTGTCAAAACATTTATTTTCATCATTTTTCTTGAAGAATTCACTGACTCAAAAACAGAATTGTTCTTTTATAATGTAATATACAATTTAGCTGAAAGGTGGAAGAAATTTATTGAAACCCAGGAAAAATGATTACATAATGATGCTATGGATTTATACACTACGGGCCAAAGATTTGGGGAAACTGTCTGATTTTAATAATTAGTAAATTTTGTACCTTCTAGGCTAGGATGCTGAAACTATTAACACATTACTGTATATTGTCCAATATTTTTAAGAGAGGGGTTTACCTAAAATTTAAAATCTACCAGCCCTAAGATTACCATTAGTCAGCAAGGTAGATTAAGCAAAAAGATCTAAAATTTCAATAAAACTTTATGCAGTACTTGGGTTAATTTTGTTGTTATTATTATTATAGAATATATGGTGAAATCTTTCAAAGAGGGAAAATCCTTCTGGTCCAAAGTGAGTTAGTAAATTAATTTTGAACAAGTTGCACAACCTTTAATTTTTAGATAATTCTTTGAAATTCAGATAGTGGCTCTAAACATTTAGCCTTTGAGCTGCCATGTCCAATTAAAGGGTCATTCTTTAAACTCCCAGCTCATTTAATGAGCATAATTGTATATCACTACACATTCCATAGTCTTCATCTGTATTGAAAAAGATGGTCTGTTTATTTGGTAGTGCAAAACTCACTAGCAAACAGAAGTATATATGAAGAAGGTTCTAGAATGGATCAGCCAAAATGTTTTGGGAACAACAAACATCACAAAACAAAAAATAATGAATTTAGTTTTTTTTTAAAAGTGAATGATAATTGCCCTTATCAAAATTGTAGAAGTCATGAAAGAACCTGAATATCTATCATATACAAGTGCATTGTAGCAGGAAAAGAGACCGAGTTGTTGGAATCAAAATTCTTTGAACAATTATAGTAGAACCCAATGGAGAACATAACCCAAAACTTCCAGCAGATTCTGGAAGTATGTGTAACAGAAAGAATTGTTCATTGGTTGATATTCTTTAGTGGCATATCAACATCTCTATGGGTTATTTAATGCTGAAATCTAAACATTTTGTATGCAATTATATGCTTTTAACTACAGATATTTTGAACATAATTTTACACTTTCAGAGTAAACAAATGTTTTTTATAAATATATATATATTTTGTAGATGATAAAATGTATTGTTGGCAATATATATTTAAAAATATATTGCTTGTAATTTTACTATTGTATTTTTGGTTACTTTATTTCAAAGATGTACTGTTGATTTTTGTTTGGTGGGGGTCACTATTTGCCCATAGCTTGGACCCTAACAGGTGCTGCCACCCCAGATCAGGGTGGACCTGGAAACAACAGTAATTAAGAGGTGTTGTAAGAGGGGTATATATATTTATGTGAATGGTAGTGGTGGGGATATTATGGTTGCAGGTGGCCTAACAGGGGATAATGTAGTGGTATTGTGTTGTATGTGCATAAAGTCTATGCTAACAGTTTCTTTTCTCACTTGTGGAAGTTTGGCTCCATGCTTTCTATCAAAATTTAACTTGCAAAAAATTAAATGCAATATCAATCACTCCTGATTATTCTATTCTCTTCCTTCTCATTAGTAATGTTTCTGTTCCTAATTCTTGCCCACCCTGTAACCCTTGTGATTTAGTGACATTACTGCTTTGTGATTCCAATTAAAAAAAAAAAAATATTTTGTTCAGGGAACAAGAAGTCTCCCAGAGGTGAAAAGAGGTATATTGTGTCACTATGTCATTCCATAGTAGAACGATATGGTTTATTTACCTTTTTTATACTGCTTTATACAATGTCACCTTGCAGGCATTAAGAGAAGTCTATTGGCAGTTCAAGTGGAACTCATTACCTAAAATCTATCCTTACGGTTTAATTTCTCATACTGACTCCTTTGTCTTCCCAAGAGTCAAATCAGACCAAGAATGCTATACATGGACTAGAGTAGCACAATCCTCACTTTCCAGTCTTGAGAGAGTCCAAAAGCATTTACGTGAACATGTGGGTGATGAATTATTTTCAAACCTACAGCCTATTTCCTACAAAAGAAATGTTGAAAGCCTATCACAATTTCTACATCAAATGTTCACATAAACTACATTTCTTGAATCCCACAGTTCTGAACTTTACAGCTAGGACACAACATACCATATACACAAGGTGCAATGATCTTCAATCCCTATGTATTCGATTGGTACAGAGCAAGTTCCCTTCAGACATCTACTTCTTCATATTATCTACAAACTCTCTTGCATCTGAGTTTTAAGAAAAGCAAAAAAAGATAATGTGATAATCTCAAACATAGACAAGATCAGATGATATATTATGTTTTTCTACAGAGACATACATACGCTTAAGTTCAATGTATAAAAGTATAATGCGGAATTAATAGAAACTGAAAATGAAATAGAACAATAATAGCGATATATTGAAATAAAAGTTATATGAATATTGACAAGAATGATACCAAAAGGTGATGGACAAAATGCAAGAATCATATACTGTGTTTATTGTAAATATAATAATATCAGCTTTTATTATACTAAGCAGATGGTAGTATCTTGGGATAATGACACGTATATACGGTCTCAAGGTGATGAACAACATACATCACGCTTATTCTGAATTAAATAATAATAACATTTATGATACGAAGCAGATGGTAGTATCTTGGGATAGTGACAGGTATATGGTCTCAAGGTGACGAACAACATACAACCAACGTATATCACGCTTATTCTCAATAAAATAAAAATTTTATGATACGAAGAGATGGTAGTTTCTTGGGATAGTGACAGGTATACGATCTCAAGGAGATGAACAACATACAACCAACGTATATAACGCTTATTCTCAATAACATAATAATAACTTTTGTTATACGAATCAGATGGTAGTATCTTGTGATAGTGACAGGTATACGGTCTCAAGGTGATGCAAAACATACAACCAACGTATACCACGCTTATTATCAATAAAATAATAACTTTTATGATACGAAACAGATGATAGTATTGTATTGGATGGGTTAATTATGTGGTAATATTTGTTGAGAATAAGTTGCGTGTCAATTAACTATTTCCACTAACATCAAAATAAAATACAAAATTCAACTGAATTGTTTTAAAACATAACAATTAGATTTATTTAGGTTGATGTACAAGCATGCAATGAAAAGGTAGGACAGAGTCGTGTCCCTTTGATTTGGAAATATTTGTACCAGAGTTCATATTAAGAACAAGACATATTTAATTAGAAACTAAGACATTTATATACAATTCAAAACAATATACAAGCAGAATATTTGGTATATGTTATGTTGGCAAATGTGTAAGATGTTTTAGGTTTCAGAATGTCTTTCTTGTAATCGTTCGTTAATGTTGATATTAAAGTTGTTAATATTGAATGTCTTTTAAACAGAAAGTTCTTAAGAAGTAATTTACCTTTTACTGTAATATTGAACTTGTAATTCAGAAGAATAAAGTTTGGAATTGTGAGTTCTAAAGTTGATAAAAGTTCAGGAGTGATTTCAGAGGTTGGTGAGTGAGTGTATTGGAGTTGTTTCGTGTTAAATAAATTTAACTTTGTAACTTCAAAAGTATGAGTGACGTGGAGTTGTTTGGCAGTTGGTTATCCGTCACGAAGCTCACAATATTTATTATTGTATATATACAATAAATGCGGCACAAGGCCAAAAAGGGGGGTTGGGGAAAAGGACGGTCATCACTTGTCTTAATATAAAACTTAGCTAGCCACAACCACTGACCCTATCATAGAGAACAATATTCCTTCCACCAAAACAACACATTTATCCATACCTTTCTTACTACATCCACCAAAAAACCTTTGACTCAATGAAAATCCTAAATACTCCCCTTATTTACAAATATCGACTGTGGGGGGAGGGGCATAAAACAACAATATTTAAAAAGAACCCCAATGAATATATACAATATGACACATAAAATATTTACAAGAAACTAAACAAAAAGGTGTTAGTAATAAAAACCCCCACAAACTTTAAATGTGGCAGAAATATCAGTTAACCGGACGAAATCGATGCGGGACTATGAAAAATAAAGGAAAACTTTCAATCCTCCCAAGCATTCACACAGGCACACACTCATTCATACACAACAACAAATACGAAAAACACACACGCGAAACGAAAGGCGCCCCGCAACCCCCAGAGAACTGACATCACTGACCACCTAAACGAGGGAGGGGATGGGGAGTTAAACTAAAGGAAAAAAAGGGAGCAATGAGCAAACACACCCTAGCTAAGTTTACAGAAAAAGAAGAGAAACTAAAAAGTCAAAAAACCAAAAACCTACTCTAGCCTAAAACCAGGGATGCGTTGCCTATGTTGAACCCAGGAAAACAATATTCTAATGCCTAACCGGCATCCAAATGCCACTCAAGGTCAGCCCCTTTTACTCGGCACATACGCGCAAGATTCACCCACCTTTTGCCAAATTCTGATGAGGTGAGCCACCGCCTTTCCGTCCTAATCTTGACTTTAAGCTGATGCTTAAAGAACAAGATCAGTTGGGAAGAAGTGAACTTCTCGCCCTCAAAGAATCCCTTCTGACGCGTCGTCCAAATCACGACTCTCATAACCCCTAGCAAGCAACAGAACACATAGTGTTCAGCCTTCGTCATCTGCGGCACCACATTGCTACAAACAGAACTGGCTTCAAGGACAAAAAACTTTGCCTGCAGCATGCGAACCATGAGGCCATCAACAAACCTGCACAACGGCACTATCGCCTTGCACTGAAGGCGTGACCAATGGTCTCGACTTCCCCCGTACAGCGACGACAGTTTGGATATTTCTCCAAGCCTGTTGAACAAAGTCTCTTGCCGACCCAGAGGGCTTCACGAATCACCAGCCAGGTGAGTGATGCCTCATCGTCATTGAGACATTTCAACCCAGGCGCCCAAGGCCATATCGAGCGAGCCTCCTGCTTCGTAAGACCGAGCTCGCCAATTAGATCATCTTGAACGGCTCCCCTAACTAACACTTGATACAATTCCTTGCAAGACAACGCCTGGGCGTCGGAGAGGCCATCCGACGTCCGTAAGAGGAGTTTCAAAGCACGACGACATTCGCGGTAGAAGGAGCACTCGGCTCGGGGTAAACAGCCGGCCTCCTCCTCACACAAGTGCACACTTCTCAGGGATGGGAAATGTTTTCGGACGTCTTCTTTCCAGAAAGTGCCCACCTCATCCAAACCGCGACACATTCGGTCTAGAAAAGTAATGTGAAGCATATGTTGACGAATCTCAATGCTAGGCATACCCAGACCGCTCTCAGAGGGATGAAGGCAACAGATCTCGCGAGATACCATATGGGCCTTGTCTCTCCACAAGAAAGAGAACAAGGTCCTTACTAATGAAATTAGTCTGGCATACGGGAGTGGAAGTACAGAGAGTCGGTACAAGAGAATCGGATATATGTGTGAAACACATACTTCCGCCCTTCCCTTCAGGGAAAGTCTTTTCCGAGACCACAGATTAACCGCGATCTCGGCCTTCCCTTGTACCTCCGACCAATTCATTTCCAACTGGAGATCAGGACCGAACCAGACGCCGAGTATCTTGATCTGCCCATCCGTCCAGAGGAAAGGTCCGAGAAGAGAAACTCCCTTCCACGCACCCAACCGCAAGCCCACAGACTTATCGCGGTTGATCTTGGCCCCTGTCACCATCTTATAACCACTGATCTCTTTGCTGACTTCGTCAATCTCGGCTCTGCTCGACACAAGAACCGAAACGTCGTCAGCATAGGCAGAATACCTGGCTGAGGTGGTAGCCCCAGGCAGGATAATTCCGCGCAGGACCATATTCGCCTTTAACTTGCGAAGGAATGGTTCCAACGCAAGAACGTAAAGCAAAGGCGAGAGCGGACAACCTTAACGAATGGAGCGAGACAAAACGAAAGGCGTCGATCTTACCCCATTCACCTCCACCAGCGCACGGGGGTCGCATACAAAAGTCGGACTTAGGAGCGAAAGTCGGCTCCGAAACCGGCCGCCGAAAGGAGCCTCCAGAAACCGATGGTAAACCCTATCGAAGGCCTTGGACTGATCTAAATTAATCAGCGCGGCTTCACTGTCGACTTGTTCTAAGATCAAGCGTACCATATGAAGGTTATCCTGAATAGTCCTGCCCTTCACAGCACAAGTCGGGGCCAATCAGACGAGACAGGATAAGCTGCAAACGGTTGGCTAAGATCTTCGCCAAAATCTTTAAGTCAGTATTTAACATCGTTAAAGGGCGAAAGTTCCCTAACCCATCCCCACCGTTCTTGTCCTTACGCAGCAACTTGATCACACCTCTGGTGAAGCGTTGAGATAAAGACCCCTGGGTTGAAAATCAGTCCCAGCAAAGGAACAAAAACGGGCGACAACCTCAAGTAAACTTCGTAGGGAAGACCATCTAGTCCGGGAGATTCATCCAGGCTAACCTGCTTCAGCGCTTCCCAGATTTCCGACTCTGTAATGGGACCCTCGCACCTAGCCGCTTCAGCTGCCTCAAGGCAGGGAAAGTCAGCCAAATAGGCATCGAACTGAGCAGAGCTCAGACCGGGCTTCCTGGTGAAAAGATCCTGAAAGTAATCCCGAAAGGCTTCGCATATGCCCGCGTTTGTAGTCACGGTCCGCTTATCCGGCAATGTGACGCACGCTATATGTCGCCTAGACGCGTTCCGATTCTCCTCTGCACGCAGTTCAGCGGCCATGTTCGTCGCCTCAGAAGACATTCTTTTTAGCCTAGCCCTAACTACCAGAGCTTGATCCTTCTTGATAAGCAAGGAGGACAACTCCGCCGAAGCTAAGGCTATATCCCCACTAACACGGGATTTCACGGCCCGATCAACTTTATCTTCTAAAGCCGTTTGCGCCGCTAATCTATCTAGATTGAGTCGACGACTAAAATCGGCAGCAAACGTTCTAATTTTGGATTTTAATTTGTCCCACCAGGCGTTTCCCAAAACCGCCCCCGTCAATTCCCTCTGAATCATTAGTAGCAGCTGGTCCCGGAAATCCTGCTCACCAAATAATGAACAGTTAAATTTCCAGTAACCAGCCATTCTAGCCTCAGGCTTATCTAAGTTTACACGGACCCGGACAAGCCTATGATCCGTATAAACTATATAGCGGAAATTTGAACACCCTAAGAGCCCTACATCGACTCTCTTAACTAAGACTCGGTCCAGGTAGCTCGCAAGCGTCCCAGGAGCCGAGTTGCCACTATTTGTCCAAGTCCATGCTACCTCCTGAGGTTTCGTGTTAAATAAATTTAACTTTGTAACTTCAAAAGTATGAGTGACGTGGAGTTGTCTGGCAGTTGGTTATCCGTCACGAAGCTAACTGGTAAACTTGTGTTCGTGAATCGTATTTATTTACATTCCTGGTCACGTGGGTGGCTCGTGAACACATTTCAAGATTTTTGGCGGTATTTTGTGTTTAAACACGTGTGCGTAGGCGTTGTTATTACTTTGAGATATATTGACCAATAAGAAGCAATTATTGTAAAACTTGCGTCTGGAGCCTGGATTGTGTTTAGCTTGCACAAAAATCTATAACTAACATAAAAATGTAAATTAGAAATGTTTTTAACATTTCTTGTCCAATGAGGATGTAGTTCACTTAGTAATTGGTTCTGATCCACTGACATATGGAGGTTAAGCTCTATAGTATCTTGGGATAGTGACAGGTATACAGTTTCAAGATGATGAACAACGAACAATCAAAATATATCAGGCTTATTCTCAATAAAATAATAATAACTTTTGTCATACGAAGCAGATGGTGGTATCTTGTGATAGTGACAGGTATACGGTCTCAAGGTGATGAACAACATACAACCAACGTATATCATGCTTATTCTCAATAAAATAATAACTTTTATGATACGAAGCAGATGGTAGTATTTTGGGATAGTGACAGGTATACGATCTCAAGGAGATGAACAACATACAAGCAACATATATAACGCTTATTCTCAATAAAATAATAATAACTTTTGTGATACGAAGCTGATGGTACTATCTTGGGATAGTGACAGGCATATGGTCTCAAGGTGATGAACAACATACAACCAACATATATCACGCTTATTCTCAATAAAATAATAATAACTTTCATGATACGATGCAGATGGTAGTATCTTGGGATAGTGACAAGTATACGGTCTCAAGGTGATGAACCACATACAACCAATATATATCACGCTTATTCTCAATAAAACAATAATAACTTTTATTATACTATAGAATCGTCAATGTTTGTCTACTCACCCCCGTTAAAAATAGACTTTTCTATAAGAATTAGCTTTGACCAATCAACACCACACATTGTGAAACTCGGCTAGTTATTGGTCGAGACGACCCTAGAATGTGTATCCATGGTGAAAAATCTGTTTTCCCGCCAGGCCACTGGGAGCCTACTTTGGTTTCCCAAATCAAATAAAAGAACGAATTTCAGTCCAATTCACAAGTCAGATCTTCATTCCTAGAGAGATACCAAACTGACCCACGCAAGTCAAAACTCTGACCAACCAGGACTTTGCCGCGCAAAATATCTGACTCAACAATCCACAAACACACTCTATCTCTCTCAAGAACATTACTTACAATACTTTGAAAAGTGACATTTTCTTCTCGCTACTTAATTAGTATTAGTAAACAAACAATCAAATTCTCACACAACTAAAGGTACGCAAATCCTGCCAATTATACAAACATACTTACGCACACACACACACTAGTAACTGAACTAGAACAAAGGACAATTTACGTAACTGGACACTTAGTTTAATTTTGTGAACAAATCTGAATAGGAATTGCAAACACCTTCAAACATTCACAATAATATTCTACACAGCCAAATACACCTATTTTCATTTATCCATTTAAGTTCAAATCAATTGTTATTCCCAAAATTGTATATTAATTGTACATAAATGCATTATTTTGTTCTATTGAAATCTGATAATCGGTGTTCCTTACTCACTTGCCTGTTGATTGATTCTTTTTTTTTTTTTGAATGTCTATCTATATTGTTGCGGATAAATATGTTGAACATGCCCGTAAGCTAACCATCTAAAAATAAAAACCTTCTGATACCAAATTCAAATTCATAGCTGTTGTGATGATATAACCCAACTTCCCCATTCACGATAATGGACGGACTGGTTGCCGATTAAGTACGATCACAGCCGACAGTCGGGGAACTTGGGTTATATCATCACAACTTATCATCATGCTTATTCTCAATAAAAAATAACATTTACGATACGAAGTAGATGATAGTATCTTGGGATAGTGAAAGGTACACGGTCTCAAGGTGATGAACAACATACAACCAACGTATATCACGCTTATTCTCAATAAAATAATAATAACTTTTATGATACGAAGCCGATGGTACTATCTCGGGATAGTGACAGGTATACGGTCTCAAGGTGATTGTTATAGATAAGCGTATGGTTGCAAGAAAGAAATACGACAACAGCAGAAATAGATTTACGTGGTTTATTTCAACAGGAACGTGAGGGTTTGGGACAGCTCCCTTGTGGTAAAGTTCATAAGCCGGCTTCGGATCTAGGTCGATCTCTCATAGTAGTTCACACATGTTGACGCTGGCACTCTCCTGCTGTGAACAGGTCTCTTCGGTGGCCACCTGTTGACTGCCAGTTGAACTTCCCTGTGACCCCTTTTATAGCGTTTTTTATGGCTTAACAGGCTCGAAAAACGAAGCGAGTATAATTAGGAGGGAAGCATTTTTATTGGACGAAAAATAGAGCATTTTAATATTATTTTATTTTTCGACCGGAACTCGAGTGTCGGGAAAATGTAAACGAAGATAATATTCATTTTGTGACGGAGCTTTGTCCCGTTCACATCCGGTTCTCGCTCTTGTGTATTTGCCTGTAAATCAGCCGAGATATGACTTATTTTATTTTATAACAAGGCTCCCCCAGATCTCGGTCTGATTTACAGTGAGTGTTATTTGTGTATATTTGGGTGATTAATTCATGATAAAGTCTCTGAAGCGTGTGGGAAGTTGTCCTCGTGTTCTTCTTATTGGCATTTGTTTTGGTATGGAATTATTTGCAGAATTATGTGTCCCCGAAGGATGTGGAGGAGAATGATCCTGGTGACTGTTACACGGTGGAGGCAGAGGGATTGTATTAGAAAGATGTGTTGGGCGTGGAGCCAGTCGTTGGATATGTGCACGGTGAATCCAGATTGTATCACCATCATCGTTTTACACCTGACACATCATATTGTTCGTTTTTATAATGGTGTAATTTCTTATCCAGGGCAGATGAGAGGATTGGGCCACAGTTGAGTGTGGCCGGTGAAGTAAAACCTTGTCGCCTACTTGTATTGGGTCCTTGTATGTGAGGCGATTTAAGTTAGTCTCAAGTTTGTGGTCAGCTTCATCGTTGGCCAGGGTGACGTGGTGGTGAACCTGCTTTAACAGGGCATTAATTTGCATTCCATATGCTCCAGGATCGTCGCTTGTAATTTCTTTTCTGTGTAGTGTAGGTAGGCCGATGTTGGGGTGACGGCCGGTAATGGCATAGTGCGGGGAGACACCGGTGGCGCTGTTGGCCGTGGCATTCATGGACGAAACGACAGATTCTAGAACGTCTGTCCATTCACAGTTCCTGTCTTCGCATAATATATAAAGTGCGTTCTTCATCGTGGGATGTTTTCTCTCGATATTTCCTGAGCTTTGCGGGCGCCAAGGACAGTGAAGTACTTGCGTGATTGACATCTGGTTACAGAATTGTCGATAGACCTCCAGTGAAGTGTGTGCCTCGATCAGAGGATACTATGCGTGGAATCTCTCTGTGTCGAAGGAAGAACTGGTACAATCCGCGGGCGGCGTCGATAGCACGGTCTCTCGCGCATGGTATGGCGGTAAAGTGTCGGCTGAAGCTATCCAAGATGGTTAGGATGTAGCGTTTTCCCTTTGAGTTGGGCTTTGTGACAAAGTCTATAAAGACGAGATCGAATGGTCTCTTTCCTCGTTTGCAGTGGCCAATGGGCCAGTGGGTACGTCTACTATAGTTACCCTTGCACTTAGCACACGTGTCGCAAGAATCGACATAGGCTTTGATGTCGCGGTTTTTGAGTTCCCACCAGTAGCTGGAAAGGAGTTCTCGCATGCGGGTAACGCCTGAGTGGTTGTTGCACTCGTGTGCCTGGTAGAGGTATCTGGGTCGTAGTTTGTATGGTACAACCAATCTCGGAGAGTGTTTACTGTCTCTTATCATAAAAACAGAGGTGCCTGGTTCTAGAAAAAATTGGAGCAAATGTTTTTTGAAAAGCGTAGCTCGGTGGTCGTCAGGATCGATATGAGGTTCGCTTGGAGTGGGTGACTGGAGGGCGCTGATGATCTTTGCCAGGGCGTCGTCCTTCTGTTGTTCATCTGCGATGCCGAGGTGGTTGCAGATTCTCACAGTAGGGATGGTGGTGGTGGAGTGATAGGCGAAGAATGCGTTGGTGACGCGCTTGTGGGTGCGGGCGTTTTGTGGTGTGTGAGTTTTGGGAATGAGCTGTAAACCGTTAAACTCGCCGAGGCACCAAGATGGGATGTATACACGGAGGTCTGAACCGCTTACCTCGAATGTCCTGCCTGCCGGTGTAGGGTCGTTCGGGGCTTTCGTTTTCTTATGTCCGCAACCTCTGCTGAGCATGTCAGCCCGTACATTTGATTCGCCTTCAACATATTCCAAGACGAATTTATAACATGAAATTTCTTCTTGCCATCGTCGTATTTTGGCATTATTGAACTCTCGTTGGTCCAGATATGTCAACGATCTGTGGTCGGTGAAGATGACGAAGGGGCGGTTGCGAAGGAAATAATCAAATTTCAATATTGCCCACTTTATTGCATATACCTCTCGTTCCGTCGTGGACCAGTTCTGTTCCGTGGAGTTGAATGTATGGGAAGCGACTGCTATGATATCTTTTTTTCCATTGTCGGCTTCTTGCATTAGGATTGCTCCGCATGCGACGTCACTGGCGTCGGTGGTGAGTGCAAAAAGTTTGGAGAAATCTGGAAACGAGAAGACGGGTGGCGAAGAGAGACTTGATTTTTTTGAAGGCTCTGTCGGCATTTTGCGTCCAGACAAACGGTTTATTAACCTTGTTGAGTTCGTGTATGGGACCCATAAGTTTTGAAAACATATCTGATCTGATTTGTTCGTGAAGACGTGTCTCTAGGAATTGTCTGATCCACACTAAACGGCCGATAAGGCTTTGTAATTCCTTTTTTGATGTTGGAGGTTTCATTTCCCTGATGGCACGAACGTATTCTGGATCAGCCTTGAATCCTTCGCTGTTTACTATGCGTCCGAGGAATTTTGCCTCTGGTGCGAGGAAGGAACATTTATCGGGATTCAGCTTGAGTCCGAATTTTCGGAGGGCAGTAAAGAATTGTTCGAGGGAGAGTATGTACTCCCTAAATGTCCTAGCGTGGACCAGGTTGTCGTCGATATAGGAGTAAATGTTGTCACGGGATGTGACCGTGGCTAGGGCTTCTGCTATGCAACGGGAGAAGATTTGTTCGGCAGATGTAAGGCCGAAGGCCAGGCGTGAGTATTGATAGCATTGGTCCTTCCATGTAAATGCTGTTTTGTATCGGTCTCGCTTGTCGACTTCAATTTGCCAGTAGCCGCTGCGTAGATCGAGGGTAGTAAAATATCTATTGCCTTTGCCGATTTTGTTGAACAAGTGGTCGATCCTTGGCATTGGGTAAGGGTCAAGATCGACTAAGACCTTGTTGAGAGTTCTTTTAAAGTTAGCAACGACACGAATCGATCCGTTTTTCTTGCGTACGGCAAATACAGGGCTATTGAAGCCTTTGGGGTCGCTGCAGTTTTCAATGATACCTTCATCAGCCATACGCTTAATTTCGGTATCTACGTCTGCTTCCAAAGCCTGAGCTATCGGGTGTTGTTTCTGGCTGCGAAACTGGCCGTTGGTTGGTATGCGGATGGGTCGATGAATATGCCTTTGCTGCTGCTTTCTGTGCCGATAATGTCAGCGTAGCGAATGAGTAAGTTTGCAGTTCGTCTCGGTTCGGGTGGTTTGGTAGCGATAACCCCGTGTTATGTTTTAGTCAGGTTAGCTTTTGATCCAGTGTCTGGATGTTGGGCTGTAGTTCCATAGTAGGCTGGTTTTGGATGATGTCCGCTTGGGCGCCATATGCTGGATCGTTGGTTGACGATGACAGTGATATGATTGCGGCTGTGTGTGTTGTGTATCCTGAGGAAAGTGTGCGTCTGAATTCTATAGTCGCATTTTGGTTGTCGATTAGATAGGAATCGAGTGTGTTGTGACGTAGGATATTTTGGCCGATCAGGATCGGTGTGGTTTGGGTAGTTACCAGCACGTTAACCTTTTTGAATGTGGGTGAGTCTCGACTGGCGATGTCGCAAGTCAGTTCGCCAAGGGCGGTGGTGCTGCTGTTGATTCCTTTTACTACGACGTCGAAGTGGGTCATGAGTTTCTTGGCTTCCCTGGGTAACTGAGATATTGGTACGATGCAGGTGGAGCATGCAGAGTCTAGCATTGCGACGCCAGAGAAGGTGATGTCCCTGAAGTTGAAGGTGGACTGGACGAGCGGTGAATGGTGAGCGAGTCCTTGAAAATTGAAGGTGTGATAGCTGACGTAGGGGCATGGCGAACGAGGCATCACATCTTGTCCTGCCCGAAGCGAAAATCCTGTTCCACATCATCTATGGCTTGTATATCATCATTCGTTGCGGCGATGTGGGCCTGTGCCCGAGTGCGAGGTGGGTGGCGATATAGGCAGTTGCGTCCATGGTGGCAGGGGCGATCTCTGAGGTAGTTCTTGCACACGCTGATTCGTAGTGTGTGCTGATGGTTTCTGCGTGTCGGATGGAGGCCATGTTCGGGAGGGTTGGTGAGGCCCGTCTGCTGTAGGTTTGGTTGGCTGCTGGGTCGGGGTGGCGCGTTTCTTTGGTTTGACCGCTATGGTTTCTGTGTGAAATACACAGTGTTGTGCGAAGTCGTGTCGTTGGATTTTACGCCGCGATCAAGGTATATTTGAGCTTCGGAGGCTATGCCAATGGCTGAATAGTGGTTGTCCATTGTCTTGACGAGATGTGGGTAAAGATTTGAGTTCCAAATTTTCACCTTTTCGCTCATTAGCATAGCGCCGATGATGGAAATAAGTCCGTCGACTGTTAAGCCTGTATTTTTGTCTTTTTTGTATTTGTTTTTTATGTGGACGGCTGCCTCTCTAAGTGTGTTTTCGAGTCGACCCGCGAAGTCTGTTAATTTTTCGCCGTCTCGACGTTCCAGATCCCAGGCTCGACTGAGGTGTTGGAAGTTAGTCATCTGGCTTCCGTGGGCTGCTAATAAGTATTCCTTCAGTTGTTCGAAGGTGGAGATGTCCTTTTTTTGAGTCAACCATCTGCTGAAAGATACTTTGGTCCAGTAAATCTTTAGCAGACTTGACGAATTTGCATTCCAGGCTGGGATAGGTACTGAGTTCTGGCGTGACGTGGATTGTGTATGCTTTGTTTAGGGCCGTGATGAATCGGTTGACGTCGTGTCCAGGGTGAAAAGTTCTCTCTAGCTTCAATATGTCGCGTATGGTTTGTTGGCACATCATTAAGCTGTAATCGCCGTTTGTTTGAGCGGTGGGAGGTGTTGAAGTAGTTGATTTTAGGGCAGTCAGCATGTCGTTTATGTCGCCTTGAATTTCGTGTATCGTAGCTTCGGAAGGCTGTGTTGGTCCCATTTTCAAGTTGAATAGTAGTGTTTTCTGTTCCTTGATGAGTAAATAGTTCTGCTCGGGTGAAGCTCGTGTAGTCGGCCATATTTCTCTTGCTGTACGCTTCTGACACCAGTGTTATAGATAAGCATATGGTTGCAAGAAAGAAATACGACAACAGCAGAAATAGATTTACGTGGTTTATTTCAACAGGAACGTGAGGGTTTGGGACAGCTCCCTTGTGGTAAAGTTCATAAGCCGGCTTCGGATCTAGGTCGATCTCTCATAGTAGTTCACACATGTTGACGCTGGCACTCCCCTGCTGTGAACAGGTCTCTTCGGTGGCCACCTGTTGACTGTCCGTTGAACTTCCGTGTGACCCCTTTTATACCGGTTTTTATGGCTTAACAGGCTCGAAAAACGAAGCGAGTATAATTAGGAGGGAAGCATTTTTATTGGACGAAAAATTTTAAATATTATTTTATTTTTCGACCGGAACTCGAGTATCGGGAACATTTGTAAACGAAGATAATGTTCATTTTGTGACTGGGCTTTGTCCCGTTCACATCCTGTTCTCGCTCTTGAGTATTTGCCTGTAAATCAGCCGAGATATGACTTATTTTATTTTATAACATGATGAACAACATACAACCAACATATATCACGCTTATCCTCAATAAAATTACAATAACTTTTATGATACGAAGCCGATGGTAGTATCTTGGGATAGTGACAGGTATATGATCTCAAGGAGATGAACAACATACAACTAACATATATCATTCTTATTCTCAATAAAATAATAATAACTTTTATGATACGAAGCAAATGGTAGTATTTTGGGACAGTGACAGGTATATGATCTCAAGGTGATGACGAACATGCAACTAGGTATATAATGCTTATTTTCAATAAAATAATAGTATGTTTTATGATACTAAGCAGATGGTAGTATCTTGGGATAGTGACAGGTGTACGTTCTCAAGGTGATCAACAACATACAACCAACTTATATCTTGCTCAGTCTTAATAAAATAATAACTTTTATGATATGAAGCAGATGGTAGTATCTTGGGATAGGGACAGGTATATGGTCTCAAGGTGATGAAGAACATACAAGCAACATATATCATGTTTTTTCTCAATAAGATAATAATTACTTTTATGTTACTAAGCACATTGTAATATCTTTGGACAGTGATAGTTATAAGGTCTACAGGTGACTTGAATACCCAACCAACGTATATCATGTTTATTCTTAATATAATAATATCAGCTTCTATGATATTAGGCAGATGGTGCTATCTTGGGACAGAGACAAACATAATGTTTGAAGGTGATGAGAACATACTGTTATCATATCCTGTTTTCTTCTTGAACCAAAATATACCCATTCAACATTTTCAAACAGAACTTGATATATATCCAGTTTAAATGTGATAGTTACACAACATGTATGCTTACTCATCTCATTGTGGACTGAATAGAGGAGAGAGTTCCTTCATATGTCTCTGGCAAGGTCACTTTTGATTGGTTGCTACATTTTATGAAGGCCTCACTGCTGGTTGTCAGTTTATTCAAAATGGCTTTTTACTTCCTTGACAGACATCATATATAATAAATTGTTCTGAATATTCTTCAAATGTGTTTTCTATTCATTTCTTAATGCATTGTCGTTTCTGCTGAGTGTTACTGACATTACTTTAGGAATCTCTTTTTCTGTTATAAAATGACTGGTTTCAATAAATTTCACATTTTATCACGATAGTGTCTTCACAATAAAAGCAAGAAAAAAACATTCTTTTTTTTTTGTATTTCCCTGGCATATTTTATGGGTAAATTTTCCATTCTTTTTAGTGAAAAGTAATATCATTTGGAATTGTGTTATTTGGTACCATTGTTAGCAAAAAATTGTCATGTTTGTGAAGAAAGATGAATTATATAAATTAAGATTTGATAAAATGAACAAATTAGACAAAATCATATTATAGTTATTGTTCCTTACCTGATCTCCTCACTGGTGAGAACCTTAGAAGAACTGCATATGGAGCTGACTCTATAGTTCCCTGCAAGGGATGGTGAATTAAGAGATTTTTTTCATTGGAAACTTTCAAAGAATGAAGAAGACTGAAGAGCCGATTGGGTGTCTGTGAACACATGAATTTAGACATGAAAACAAGATGGAAAGTGTCAGTATTATTGTCCTTCCATCTAAACCACAGCACCCATCTCCTCTACTTGCATGTTGTTGCTAACATTCAAATAAAAACCCCGACTTAAGCTTTTTATAAATTCCTGCTGTAGTGAACAAGTACAGACATTTATTACACCTTCATATAAACCACAAAACTTTTCTCAAAAGAAAGAAACAATTGGTATAAACACCTTGAAAATATCACATTCATCATTCTATGAAGACACTGAGAAATTTCCTACAATAGTAACTCATTGTTATTTGTTTGAATAAATTTTGCTTGTTAACTTAAGATATCCAGTTTTTTATCTGTCACTGATGTTTTTTTTTTTCTCAGAGATGTTGCTTTTCCACTTTTCAACTTATTACCTACAGTTTGTCTGTGTGTCTGTGGGAACTTAACACACTTTATACCCTTGATACTCTTGCCAGAAAATCATCTTAAAATATCAAACAATATTTAATAAAGATAGAGAATTCAGTTCTTTTATGATTCTGTGCTAGACGAAATTAACCTAAGGAAATATTGAATTATTAATTAAACTTGGTTTCATCTGACAGAAGGCTAATAAGAAGGTTACATTGAGCTGTTTGCTTTCAAAATAGTTTTTTTTTTATTTGTGATTGAACATTAAACATGGGTTTTGGTGACAAATAACCAACTACTTTAACCATTTACCACAGTTTGCAATTTGGTGTTTTACTAAACTTAGAAATATCCCACACAAAACCAAATTTATTAAGGGTAGTGGGGGATAGTAGAGTGCCAACTTTGAGACTGGACATTTAAAATACTGGTTTTGGATTTAAATATAGCAATCATACTGTATTACTGCATTATTGAGTTAATGAGATCAAATGGTGTCAAATTGAATACTGTTGTTATTTGTGATGGTTTGTTGAAACTTCAGATGATATCTCAGGTATGACTGCAGAAAATGCTTATTGATGTACATACTCATTATAAACCCATCTTGAATGTAAATATCTATTGTGAAATTATGTTGGATATAAATGCATATTGTCAACTCATGCTGGATATAAATATATACATTGTAAACCCATGCAAATTTTGTATCCATGAAAGTTATAAACTCATGCTGTAAAACAGGTGCTGGATGTAAATATGCATTGGGAACTTTGGCTGGATGTAAATTATAGATTGTGAAACTATGTTGGAAGTAAATAGGTATTAGGTTGGTGCAAAAATAATGACGTAATAATGTTGTTTTTTGACATTAAAAAATACGTCAAAAAACGACATTATTACGTCATTATTTTTGCACCAACCTAATATTTTGAAACCTGACAATGTGAAACCGTGCTGGATTTAAATACACATTGTAAACTTATGTACAATGGTATCCCTGAAGTCTGAATTCAAATTCATTTGGATATGGGGGTTAGCAAATCCATCCTGTAAAAAAATAACAAACAGAAAATTATTAGGTAGGTGCAAAAAGTTTTGACGTATTTTTAACGTCAAAAACCGACATTATTTTTGCACCAACCTAATAATTGCTACACCTACAAAAACTACAGTAG
Organism: Acanthosepion lycidas; assembly: GCA_963932145.1. Classification (NCBI taxonomy): domain Eukaryota; kingdom Metazoa; phylum Mollusca; class Cephalopoda; order Sepiida; family Sepiidae; genus Acanthosepion; species Acanthosepion lycidas. The sequence continues at coordinate 75,889,394 of OZ010597.1, read as the reverse complement.
CAACACCTAATGTGGTGTGGTTGTGTCCCTATACATTATGGGGTGTCTGCAATATTAGCATGCATATGTAATATATTTGTGTGCATATACATACATATATATATATATATATATATATATATATATATATATATATATATATATATATATATATAGGGTGAGATGGATAAATTGTTCTGTAAATTACACAAAAATGAAAATAACACTGACATCTCATTTTATCAAATATATTTGCCAAAATTACACAATAATATCTTGAAATACTGAAGAGTAAATTTATTCAATAAAATCACCATTGGCTTCAACCATGCCCTCTGGATAACTTTGGAATCTCCTGCAACCCTTCTGGGTGGTCTCCTCATTTAAGTTGGCAAATAATGACATAATCCTTGCCTTCAGTTCATCTTTGGTCTTACAAGGAGTTTTGTTGGTCTCTCACTCACTTATATAATAATCAAGGGGGTTTCAGCCAGGGAAGTTAGGTGTCCAGATGTAAGGTGTGATGTTGTTGCAGAAATTGTCTGATAGCCATGACTGGGTTCACCTGCTTATGTGGCATGGTACAGAGTCCTGTTGCCAGACATGGGGTCTTCCAGCAGCCACCCTCTTGACCCAGGGCAGCACTACCTCCTCAAGGCACTTGATGTCGACCTCCGTGTTGAGTTTGAGGTCCTGTGGGAAGATGAATGGAGGCATAACATACGCCATCACTAGGGATCACTCCAAATACTTTTGTAATCACCATTAGACTGATCCAACACTTTCCGAATCCTCTGTAGTGTCCTCAGATTCACAACCAAACACTCTGAAATGTTTGTATTGGAGCTTGTGGTGCAAATGCCAACCAGTACAGCATAGTGTTTCGAAATTTCTGGTGGAGTGAATTGTGTCATGGTGCTCTTTTTCTCACAGACAGTTCCCAACTGACCCTACAATAGTGTGCAGTCGACAAAAGTGAAAACAAACAACATGCATGCATCAAAATTCAAAATATGAAATGGTGATAATTTACCCATTGCACCCTGTATATATATATATATATATATATATATATATATATATATATATATATATATATATATATATATATAGGTAGATAGATAGATAGATAGATAGATAGATAGATAGGTATGAGTAGCGACTGGAATAGATAGATAGATAGATAGATAGATAGATAGATAGATAGATAGATAGATAGGTATGAGTAGCGACTGGAATAGATAGATAGATAGGTATGAGTAGTGACTGGAATAGATAGATAGATAGATAGATAGATAGATAGATATAGATATTGTGTTTTACATACTATATTCCCTATCATATAACAGATATGTATAACTTGATAAGAAATATATATGAAAAAATTAATAATATTCAACTAATGTTTCATCCCTACTTATAAGACTGTTGTTTTTATATTTTGATTGGTGATTATAATTTAATAATGTATAAGCATATATATACTTAATATTGGGACATCAGCAAATTATCATGTCAAATAGAGGTGTTTTGCTGTTAGTTTAATAATGACCATGTGGGAATAAAACACGGGGGGGGGGTGATTTCTGGAGGTGATTTCTCTTTTTAAATTATAATTTTGAAAAAAAATGTTTATTTTTAGTTGTTATTATTTATTTTTGCTACATTTGTTAACATTTTGTAATTTTATGCTGAAATTTATGTTATTGCAAAATGAAATGTAAGATGAACTTAAGTAAAAACATATTAATATTTTACTGACATCTTTTTGTAGAATAGAAAATATTTACAAGCTATATTCATTCTGTGAAGTGTTGATTTTCAAATTTGGGAGAGAAAAAAAAAAAACATTTTACAAAGGAAGGCTGGCTGGAAAACCATTGGTATGGCATAGCAAGGTGTGAGACAATGAAATCAGGCATTACTAATCATGTGGAATGAATTGAAAATACTGGACAAAGATGAACACTAGAGAGTTAGACGTCTGAAAGAATCAGTGCATATGCTAAACTATGAAGACATCGTTAGGAGGCCTAGCATAAAAATAAATACTATATGGGAGACGCTAATAAAGAAAGAAAGAAATATGAAATCAGAAGTTGCAGCAGCTGTAACAAAAGAGTAGTTTCAATGAGTGCAGTCAAGCAGCACACTCATCAGCAAGGTTAGGTTTAAAGCTCCAAGTTCTCCACAAAGAATTGTCTCAAAGGACAATAGCCTAGTGTACTGAAGCATTGGTTTTTGAATCTGGTAATATAAAACTTGTGAAAACCATAAATGAGTAGTACTAAAAATAAGAACTAAACAAGATATTTCTAGACATGATCAGTGGAACAAGAACAATTTACACCCCCTCTAGATTAAATAAAAGGTTCAATTTATAATTCCTTGTAGGTTATATCTGATGAAAGTTAGAGGGCACAACAGCTGAAAGATTGTAACAACAAAGATGAGGACAGCATTCCAGGTATAAAGAGTGTAAATAATATTTTTCATATTTACAATTGACTTAATTTTTTTTCTTATACTGACCTGAAATTGTAGGTGCTTCAGTGTGGGGAAATGGTTAGTGGAGATTGCTTGGTTGACTATTATATTTGAGCAGTGAGTGTCAAATAAAAAATCACCATTAAGTCACCCAACAAGGATCGACATATTGTAAAATCAACCAAACCAAACCAAACCAAACCAGACAGTTTCTACATATAATAAAAGATAAAGGAAATACTTTCTTGAAAGGCATTATGTGGATATCCACTAAAAATAACATTTGAAGTAATAAAAATATGTGGGATTAAAACATAAAAGTTCATCCATTCTTTAGAAACTGACCAGATATGCCTTTCAAGAAAATTTAAATGAGTGAGCGTGATTTAAAAGCAAATAGAACCTTGTTTGATTGTAAAGCTCTTCATAGCTGAGCAGTTAAAGAATGCTGGCTCAGATGGCAGTTTCTCCTGCAAAGGGAGATGCATATTCCTATCCTTCCAGAGTGCACATTTTCTTTAATATGTTTTCTCAAGTATGCAAGTTGGTAGATGAAATAAATATGAGTTTCTTTTATACCAAGTGTCTTCTCAAATCCACTAAAAATAGCATTTTTATGTCATGTAGAGTAATTGGCTATGGTTAAATGTTATTGGCAGAAAAGCCCAACAAACAGAATGTAACAGAGAAATGGGTCAGCCCAACAAAAGACCCAGAGTTGGTTGTGTGTGGTGCAGTAAACGCCAGGAGTTATGTCCTATTCCACAATTGTCTGTTGTGAGTGAACATTTTACTTAGAGTAGGTGGTGCTGACAAAATATGCATATGAACAATACTGAGCAGGTATAAGCCAATAGTCAGCATAGGCCTGGAACTGAGAGAGCTATATAACATCAGCTTTATCTCAGTCAGGAGGAAGCACTCTTGACATGTGAACCAGCAGAGTTTACATTTATATTACTTAGAAAACCAGACAAGATCAACATACAGAATTAACAAAATTTGCAATAAACAATAGCAAAAAAAAAAAAAAAGGACAGGACAAAAATAATACGAAGCATAAAAACATATGCAAGACAAAAGTAGGCAAAGCAAGGCAGTAATGAGGCAAAAAAATTAATTATTTAAGAATGGTGTTAACATACACAAGAGATACAGACAAGTGACTGCAGCGTTCGGACTTCAAGACAAGAAAAAACAGAAATATAGTAGATGTAACCAAGAAGTGGCTTATCTTATTGGCTAAGAAGAAAACCCAGCATTCATCTGCGTCAATTTTTCTATAGATTTGGGGAGGGGGATGTTTCTGCAGTCATTTCTACTTTGATTAGAACCAACAATATATATATAATTATTTATTTTTAAAGAAAAAAAAAAATTTCTAACATAAATATGTTATAAAATCACTACAAAAATAGCCATTTTGTTTCATATACTTGTATATATATATATATATATATATATATATATATATATATATATATATAAAAAAGTGAACATAGAAGTCAACACTTAGAGGCAACAGTCTGTTTCATGTTAGATGCAATTGTCAGGCCACGAGTGCTGTTATTTTTCTCAGCTATTTATATATATATACGGGTCAGTGGTGCATTGTGGGTAGTTTATTTTGGTGGTTATTTTGCCGGAAGTCATTTATTTGTTTATTTATTTATTTGGGTTAAATTATTTTGCTTGCTTTTATTTATTTTTATTTTTTTATTTTTATTTCTTATCTTATATATTTATTTATTTATTTTTTATTTTTATTTTAATCGGTGTTTTTATTAACGTAGTAAAAATTTGTTTATATCGCTTATTTAATAGTTTTGTTTTGGTTTGGGAAGATAATTAAAGCTATTTGTTCGGTTTGGGGGTTGGTTGTTGTAGTTTATTCTAACTATTATTTTGGCAGGAACAGTTTTTAATTTGTTTATTACTTCATGTATTTATTTGGATTGATTTCTTTATTTGTTTTTTCTAATGGTTAGTTTATCGGGATCGGTTTGTTAGTTTATTTATTTATTTGGATGAACTTAGGTCAATTTATTTTACTTGTCATTATTTATTTATTATACTGTATATTTTCTCTTTTCGGTTTTTGATTTTTAAGTGTCGTATTTTTTTTTTATCGTTATATAACAGTTATGACTATTTTTTTTCATCCAATTTTTGGTTTGATTTTTATTGTCTAACTAATATTTTGGTCATAATGGTTTGCTAATTTATTTATTATTTACTTTATTTTTTGGCTTCATAGATTTTTTTTTAATTTTTTATTCTATTTTGTCTATTTGTTTGGGTGAATTTATTTTGCTTATTTTATTGTCATTTTGTTTATTTATTTTTATTTTATTTTTTCCATTTTCAATTTTTAAGTAATGTAGTAAAAATTTGTTTTCATTTCCATTTTGAGATGAGCTCAATATATATATATATATATACACACCCACATACTAAATAAATATACACACTACAACAACACTGTCTTGGTGGCTGAGTTTTCATTTGAATGATATGTCCAACATTTCAAAACATTTACAACAACGTATCTGTCCACATTCACAATTTAGAAAAATTCTTGTTGAAAATATTTCTATACTTTTTCATAAAGAATAAACATAAATTAAAATTTTTGAAGCTATCTTTATTAATCAATTGAAACCAAACCATAATAAAATGAATTATGAATACTGCACAAATGTTAAATTCAACAATTTTGTTCTTAATAATTGCTTGAACAATGCCTAATGGGTAGGCATTGTTGCAGAGAGTAGAAGTAATAAACCTGAGTTCATCATTCAACTTGATGTCTGATCAGATCATAAGAGTCCTATGGGTAAGAGTCTTAATTAAATTAATTTTGCGTTTCCTGGGACAAAATGAATCCCAATGGATATACAAACCAGTAAACGTCAGTTTATGGTAAACAGAAGTAATAAAACCTGATGTAGATCTGCTGACGAGTACATCGAGAAAGGGAAGAGATGAATCAACCTCCTTTTCCTGTGTAAATTTCAAGGCCGGATGTATATTGTTAAGGGACGCAAGAAATTGGTCGGCTTTAATCTCGTTATCGAAGAGACAAAAAGTGTCATCAACGTAACAGCAATAAACGTCAGCTTTATCAGATTTTAGTAGTACACTCTCTTCCTGGAACACACAAAGATATTTGCTAAGATGGGCCCCAAAGGGGAACCCATCGAAACACCATCAATCTGCCTGTACATGATGCCGTTGAATCTGAACTCAACTGACATCATGGCAAATTTCATCAGTTCAACAAACACGTTTTCTGGAATAACAGGCGGAGACAATTGACTACGATATAGGGAATCGGCACATATGTTGATAGTCTCAGCAAGTGGAACACAAGTAAATAAACTGGCGTTATCATATAAATTTATCCGTAGGCAAATAACACTGCATAAACTGGAGAATTCCAATGAATCTTTAATACAAGCAGAGTTATACTGCTCCAAAACTGGTTGCAACATAGTGGAAAGCCATTTAGCCACACCGTGTTGAGAAGACCCTATCATAGATAGAATAGGTCTCAATGGTGTGCCAACTTTATGAGTTTTGGGTAAGTCACAGAGACGAGGACGAATGGAACCCGAGGGTCTAATGAAATTGGAAATATCAGTGGGCAATTTCCCACTTTTTACCCATTTAACCAGATGTTTTTGGAACTTAGCCTCAAATAGATAATGTAGAATCAAATTTATCTATTGGGCCTAACTGGACAAATTTAGAGGAATCCCCAAGAATTGTCATCATCTTGTTAACATAATCATGATAAGCAAGGATAATGAGGCCAGTACCTTTGTCGGGTTTCGTAATTACTAAAGATTTATTATTACGAAGTGTTTTAATTATCCGAAATTGCTCCTCGTTCCACTTTGATTCATTATGTGAAACAGGAGTACCTGCATAACAATCTGATATATTATTTAACTTTGCCTTGGGGTTGATGACTTTGCTTGCAGATTCAGGTTGGAGTTTAGCTAGCTACGTGAACAAAACCTCAAACTCCGAATACACCTCGCTTAATATGTGAGGGGGGAATACAAAAATCCAGTCTGTGTGAGAGGATCGATAGTTCAAGCTTGGACAACTGGGTATGAAGACAGATTCAAGACATTTTGACCAATACTAGGATTGGCAGAACACCCAAATTTTTTATAAATTAAATGTTGCGATTTATTCTGATGTTTAATCATAAGTCGAGAATGACTACGTTCGTGAATAAGTGCTGCATAATGGACATATGTATATAAAAATATATATGTAATTTTTATATATATTATTTATATATTATATATGTGCAGTACTTATTGGAAAGTACTCAGTATCAGTGATAGAGCTAACATATTTAGTTGGATTGATGTGAGTCTATGATCCTGGATATCATACCCTTGTAATTGTCAGATAATTGGCATAATTATAAAATCAACCAATCTAAACTATTTACCCATATAAAATATAATGGATATAGGATATGTATTTATTGATAGGGTCTGATTTTTTTCTCATATGTCTGATGGCTAAGGATAAAGAGCTTGGTTATGTTATGTAGTTGGATGAAGACATCTTCAAATGAAAAAATAAAAATTTCTCTGTGCCAAAAATTCCAAATCACATCCAAACTTTCATATTACATTGTACTCTTGAAAATAAATTTTTCTGTGCCAGTAAATTCCTTATCACATTGGGATTTCCATGTCATATTGTGGTCACCAATCTCAGTATCAGTTGGTGCAAAATGTTGGATTTTACATTCAAAATGAATGAATGCTAAGTGAACATTGTTTTGGTAGTTTATTTTTTTCTTTAGGATTGTCCTTCACTTTGTTAAAAAGTCTTTGATCTTTTGTTTCGCCTATTCAAGTATCTAGTATCTAGTTTCAGAAACAAAGCTGATTGACTAAGGACTTAAGAATGTTGGTGCTAATGAGGTGTTAATGAGATGATAAGTAGATGATACTTTTCAAAGGATTTCATATATATTTTTATTTTATTTTATTTTATTTATTAAACTTTGCTTACTACCACAATTAGCTTACTATTTGAATTTTTAAAAATTAAATTTAAAATTAATGTGGGGAAGAAGACCAAACATATTAAACATAATTTAACCAGATCAGAAAATATTTTAATAATAATTTCAATAAAATAGTAAACATAAAACAATATTCTAATCAGTTGAAAACATTTAAGTTTTTTGTGTATTAAATAAATGTATGATAAAAAACCTCAACTACCTGGTTTTCTTGACAGAAGAGATTATTGCTTAATTATTGAACCTTATATTTTAGATTATTAATTATCATTATAGACAAATGTTAATTAATTGTCCCCCTCATTTAATTTAAAAGGGGGTAGGATGACTAAAAAAAGGGGGGTGTTGGAGTTACGTCCCCTGACTTAAGCTCTCTGATCAAGTCTGCCATGTCAGCTTGGTGGACGAAAGCTGACGGCCGATATGTCTTTTGTTGAGTTGAACAATTTTGACGTCCTTCAGTATTTTAAGATGAAAAGAGTCAAGAATGAACAAATCCAAATGCAAATGAATAATTACTTGAAACGGCGGCAATACCCGGTGAGTTGTTGTTTGCATTTGTTCATTTCTTTAATGCAGCGGGCATCTATCTTTGTATCTCTTTCTTGAAAAGAATAATTGCACGAGAGGTGTTTTTCTTCTACGGTTGTTCAACGGTGCATTAATTTAAAACTTGTTCTTTCAATTTTAAGATGATAAATGCATTTTTAGTAAAATTATTTCGACTCGTTTTTTTTTCTGTTAAAAATAAAAGAATACTTTCTCTTTTAGTTTCATAGCAGTTTAGTTTTTTAGTTGTTGTTTTGATAAAAGCCGAATCACAAATTATTAGTTGTTTTACAATTTACATTCCTGCTATTTTTCTTTTGTCTTATATTTTGAAACTGAATTAAAAAGGGTTCAAGAATTCATATAGTGGAAATTGAAACAAAACGTGAAATAGTTTAAATATTAATTACTATGACCATTTACAAGGTTTTATTTCGTTTTTGTTATTTAAGATTTTATCACTAATGTCCATCCATAGATTCAAATAAACACATGCAATGCCTTTTCTACTCTTCTTAGTCTTCATAAGTCTTGCTTGATTTATTTTTATTTTATTTAGGTGTGTCTGTTTATTATTTTCGTGTACTATCTTTTTTTTTTTTTTTTTTTTTTTTTTTGTTTTTAAATATTTTTTCTAAATCATAAATAATCTGTAAATATGATTTTTGGCGGGTAGGATAAGAAAAGAATTAAAACTTATTTGTTTATTATACTCGATTATTTTTTTCTAAACAAGAAAGTAGTTAATTTATTTATTATACTCAAACATATATTTCCCTTCCACAAAAATAAATAAATTTATTTATTTAAAAAAAAATGAGAAACTGGTGTAAAAAAAAAAAACAAACAAAAAAAAAACAAACTTATCGTTCGTGGTGTTTTGCTTATTTTTAACCTCGTGCATGAACTTATTTATAAGTGATTATTTGCTGTGTCTAATATCGCGGAAAGCTTTCGCAACTTTCAATAATTAAAATTATTCGAAGCTTTTAAGTTTTGTTTGTAATAATGAGGATATTAAATATCTGCAACACCCCGTAAGAACAAGAGACTTTCACAAGTTTCACTAAAGATCTAAAAAGCCGGAAACGAAAGTTACTTTCAAATTTAAATGTTTCCATCGATTATCGAATTAAAAATAGAGATTTATTATTACAGGTCGAAATGTTATGAATTTTAATAAAAAAGAAACTTATAAATTGAAACTTTTAACATTGTTTTACTTACTTAATCTTATTAAATCATTTTCAATATTAAAGACCGTTTTCTTAAAAAAAAAAAAAACACGTGGGGGGATGTTCTTTCGTGTTTACTAAAAAGAAGTCAAGGCGGATAATAAGAACGTCTTTTTCCTTTTTAGAAAAAGAAATATCTGCAAGAATTATGAAATGTGTATCTGTTAGTAATTGACATATCGTAAAAAGTACTGAAGATAAGTGTCAAGGGAGACTAACCTTCCCGGGATGATTTAAAAAAAACATGTTTTGCGCTTTTCGATTTTGTTGTCCTTTTTGAGTCCGTATAAGATTTCGCGCTTTAATTTCACGTCACGTCACGTTGTCATTTTTTTTTTCTTTCCTATCAGTGATGCCCAAAAGAAATGCGAACTTCGCTCAGATTTTTGCATTATTGGAAAGAACAGGCCATAAAACTAAAACGAAAGTAACGTGACTACTGTTTAATTTCAGTGTTTTTTAGTCAGGTACAGGGTCACACTAATGGTGTGTAGCCCATAGTTTTTGGTTCTGTCGTGTTGTTTTTGTCTCATATTGAATGATCCGTTTGATAAGACACCTTCAAACAATAATTATTTTTAAACTGATGTTTATTCAACAAGAGAATATTCGGAAAGTAATTTTGTCTTACCATGAAAGGGAAAGTAATGTAAGTTAAATTTATTTATTAATTTCAGTACTGTGCAAATTAATTGGGACAGAATAGTGAAATGACATATTATCAAATTATGTTTATTTTCCAAAAAGCTGTACATAACTGTTCTAAAATGTCACAAATCAGTATTTTATATGTCCGTCTCTACTTTTAATAAGCATTTGGGGAACCTTTGGGCATAGATTCGACTAGTTTCACCCACATGTTGCCAAATTCTTCATTGTGATACCGTACCTAAATGACCGCAATGATTAGCTTCTCCATGGTGGTTCAGTCGTGTTTTATCAGTTGCTTCACAATACTCTCCAAATATTTGATGGTGTTAAGGTGTGAGGAATTTTCTGGCTAGTCTAACACTTTTTACACCCTCATTTTGAAAAACATTTCTGCATGTTTTGTGTGTGTGGCAGGTAGCATTATCTTGCCATCTTCATCTAGGTAAAATTCTTTCATTGTTGGGAACATATGGACTTTTAAAAGATCTTCATCCCCTTTTTCTTAATCTACCTAACCCCTTTGTACTAAAACGGTCCTGAAACATTTTTTTTCTCCTCAATATGGCCATCTCTTATGGGTTTACTTTTGCTTCTTTGTACAAAGCAGGATTGATGATCTCTCACTTCAAAGTGCGTTTCATCTGAGAACATGTTTTTTCCAATCTTCCACCATCCAATCTTTATGGGATTTTGCCCATTGGAACTGTTTATCCTTCCTTCTTCCTGTCAAAAACTGTTTTTTATGTGGTTTTCTGGCTGGTCACTGGTCATTTCAAGTAGCTGTCTCCTGACAGTTCATATATGGATACACTGAATTCCACTAAATCTGCTGTCAGGTCCCTGCTACTCTGCCTCAGGTTTTTAATGCTGTTTCTGAGCAGCATTGCTTCATCTCTTTTAGTAGTTTTTCTTTTTCTTCCACAACTTTCCTTTCTCAAAATCTTATGACCCAACAGAGCCTGCCTTTTCACAATGTGTCCAACATTGGACTTGCTTATCTTGAGGCTTTGGGCTATTTGTTACAAAGATTTGTTTTCTATTTTATGTTTAAAGAAATTTTGGTTTTTCCTTTAAAATTAAAAAAAAAACAAAAAAAACCTTTGAATTTTTTCTTTGTTTCTGATTGAAACCAATGCTGGTGGTAACAAAAGATGTGGAAGAACCTCCCATCCAGTCATTTTTATTTTTATTTGGGTTTCTTTTGAAGAATTCTCTTTTGCATTGTCATGCTGGATAATAACACCTTTTCTGTTTATGTCGAAAGTGTCTTTAGCTAATCTTTCATTTACCTAACAAGGTTTTCTGGTAATAAACATTTTTAATGAGTCCTTCCATGTTCTACCAGACACAATATAAAATCTACTGTGGATGTAGTTCTGCTTTTTGTGTTGGCACTGGTTTCTCATTTTGTGACATCCACTGTCTTTTTCATTTGCTGTTAACATTCAAAAGCAAAATCCATTTTTCATCACCTCTAACAATGAGATACAAAAGCAAAAAATGTTGGCATTCAAAGGAATGCTGCATATGGTGGAATATTGTGAGTGACAGTACACGAGGAACTCAAATTCCTTTTTGCAAATTTTCCCAATTTGATCGAGATGTTCATAGACTTTTGAATATGGTATGTTACATTGTTTCTCCTATCAAATCTATGCTGCTTTAACATGATTCAGTAGACTCTTTCAAAAGTTTTTCATTCAAAGTGGGTCATCTTCAAGAGTGAGTCTTGTCGGGTATATCACAGTTGTTATTTTTAAAGCTTTGGGTCATAGACTGCACAAATGTTGTCAAAAATGCTTCAGTCGCATTTAGGAATTTGTACAATAATCAATGGTGAGTATTTTTATTTTTAATGTTATAATTCTATGATAATATTAGGTTGGTGCAAAAATAATATCGTTTTTTGACGTTAAAAAATACGTCAAAAAACGATATTATTTTTGCATTATAACTTTAGACACACTAGACAATGTTTTCTTGGTTATTTCATTCATTGTTCATAATTGTAAAATATGTAATTACTTTCCAAACACCCTAATATCTTTGGAAACTCACAGAAGATATACCCAAAAGAGATGTGTGTGTATATATATATATATATATATATAGAAGGTCAAAGCAAATGGTAAATAATGGTATTAACAATAAATGATATTCAGTTGTATTATCCAAAGTGAGAAATATGCCATTTTATCTCCACACATGACAGAGAGTCTCTACTCCTTTGTCTAAGAGTGGCTGCCTCAGCTTATTGTAAAGGTCTTTTTTGTAAGCAACAGTATTTATTTTTATTTTGTTGTTAGTTTTATTGAAATTCCATTTTTTATTTCACTATTAATGGTGTGTAGCTCATGGAAAGTTGGTAAACGATAGAAAAAAATTAGAAATAAGTTTTCCACACCTTCTGTCATAATTTGAGGTAGATTATTATTGTTGGAAAATTAAGCTAATTATAAAGTTGAAATTTCCATAAAACTAGTCTTATATAAATTCTAAACACTTGTTCAATTACCTTGACCTCTGTCACCTACTGCTGATCAAAAGTACAAAAAAAAAAAAATGAAAAATCTATTTATCTCGTCCAATGGAATAAAGTCCCTGTACTAAATTGGGATGTGTAGTGTTATGTATAATAGCTCGGAATGAGAAATTGGAGAGCCAAGTTCAAATTCCAGTCTGGTTTATTAAATTCACTCACATGTAGATACCCTTGCGGAAGGTATGAATCCACCGCTTCTCCAAGTTATGGGTTGAATAGCAGGACAGACTGGCTCTTATATAGTCTTGAGTAGCAACCAGTCTACCACAGAGAGAAATGGTAATCTACTGTGGAGAAAATCTTCTACCTCATCAGTTGTGAATTGAAAGAGACATGATCACCCAAACATGTATGACATAGGATAACACGGTAATGTTTAGCAATAAAAGTGGATCTGTTTTTTGACAGGGTGAGTCTGGTGTTATGAGTAGACAAGCTTGCTATTTATTTTTCATGTGGCACTTTGTCCAAAAAGCCATTTTCATGTGGTGGAAAACGGGAGCAGAATGTTTGGGGCTTGTTGTAGCTGTTTTATTTATTTTTTTTTATTGAGGGTAAATAATTTTTCAACTTCTTCTTTCAACTAGAACATATTTTGACAATCAAATTTACTTTGTCTACAAGTCCTTTATTGTTTTCATCAGGTATTATGTACAGAAAATTTCAGGCTGAAGAGTTTTTTTCCAGTCGGTTAAGTGCCATATGTGATACACAATTGGGTGATCAAGTTTCTTTTGACAAGGCAGAAGATTTCCCCCACAGTAGGTTGCCATTTCTTTCTGTGGTAGACTAGTTGCCACACAAGGTTATAGGGCCAGGTCTGGCTGGATATTCAAGCTATTGGGGGCAGGGAGGAGAGGATCTGGATTCATACCTTTCTATTAGGTTGATGCAAAAATAATGTCGTTTTCTCACATAGTAACATATGTGAGAAAACGACATTATTTTTGCACCAATAATAGATATTTGCACATAAACCTAACAAAAAACAGCTTTTTTTTTTTTTTTTTTTTTTTTTTTTTTTTTTTTAAATCAAAATCATGGTAATTAACCAGAGTTTGAAAACTATTGCTCTAAAGAGATGTTTACTTTTTAAATATATTTTCATTTCTAAAAGGTACAGATGTTGGTCATTTAATGTGTGATATAGCAAAACTGTTGATATTACTATGTCGGTTTATTACAGTGGCATTCAGTGAGGATTAAATTAACCACATGCAAAAATTGATCTGTGTTCCCATTGTTCCACTAGTGGAACATATTTTTATTTTATTTTATACCAGACAAGCATTAATTTGATTTTAATGATAATATACACAAAAAAAGACTAAAATACAATGTATGCTTTACAAATTATGTTAAAATACAACTAAATACATGTCTAGTAATAAAAAAAAAAAAAAAAGTTGTCATATATGTTCCACTAGTGGAACAATGAACACTAAAAGATTATTCATTGTACTACAAACTCCACATTTTAAAAAAAGCTTTGTAGACAATTTCTCTGTTGGTAAAGTCTACATGGTAAATGATAGAAAAAAATTAGAAATAAGTTTTCCACACCTTCTGTCATAATTTGGGGTAGATTATTATTGTTGGAAAATTAACTTTATTTGAAATATGTTGCTTTCCTGAATTTAAATTGCCATTTTTATGCATGACAGACCAGCACCATGCTGCGTGCAACAGGCAACCACTGTGTATATTTTGGGTACAATTTAATGTGTTTAAACTGAATCCCCCTCCCAGTGTGGTTGCACCAAATAATGTGTCATCCTAATAGAATGAATTTAAATATAGGTAGCTTTTTTGTTTGTTACTTTTTGAGTGTAATTAAATTATCAATGAATTAAATGATTTTTTCATAACCAACGCTGAATTGCTTCATTTACATTCCATTTAATATTCATTTATATTTCTTTTAAGGAGACCCTCATGTACTTGATTTGGAAAAATGGCCATGGCTAAATTTTGAAAAACTAATAATGCAGAATAAAAATATCATTGTATTTATTTCAAAGAATAGTCATTCATGATAAGTTGAAATAAATTATATTGCATTTTAGAATCTATTTTTCATTTTATTCCATCAATATTATTTGTCCTGACCTGGCATCCTGTCTTTGGTCACTATTATATATATATATATATATATATATATATATATATATATATATATAATATAGCTTCCCTCTGCCCTTTTCTATACTTTCATGGTAATTGTTCTGTAATTGTAATTTTTCTGGTGATCTTTCCTTCATAGTACTTAGATTATGAATTTAAATGCAGTATTAGATTGGTGATGATTTTACACTTGAAATGGCTAAGATATAACTGTAACTTCTATGCTAACAGTTTCTTATATCATAATTCTTGCTTGTGAAACTTGCTTTCCAATCAAGTTTGATCTTCAAAAATTTAAATGCAATGTCAATTGCTATCTTCCATTTTCTTAGTTCCTGTTCTTTTATTGTTCTTTCTTAATACCGTTTTTCTTTTTCTTATATTCTTTCACACTCAATAACATTTCTGCATCTTAGTTGCATTGTTGCCTTGCTTGGGGTGAAATGATTAAAACAGTATTTGATGCATGAGCTTTCATATCCAAAGAAAGACAAAATATGATGGTCAGTACAGAAATATCTTGGAGTAGTAACCTTAATACCTTATCATCCTTATTAATACCTGTCTATCATCCATCTTATATTCCCCCCCAGTCTTTTGAACAGGAGTAGAGGTTTATCACGTTTCCTGTTTAGGATTAGGTTTCTGTTTTTTTCTAAAGTCTTCTCATTCTCTTTCACTCCCAGTAGACCCCCTTGTGGGTTAAGGGCATTTATTGCCTTTCTCTTTCACTTCCACTAGCCTCTTGCATGTATCTTAGGGACATTATTTGATTAAACAAACAAAAAATGAAAAGTCTCCTCAGGAAGAATTTTAATACAATTTTTCCTTAACCTCTTATACTTATTTGTTTCCAATAAGATTTTATTTTTAAACTTTCTTTCTTTACAAAAAGATTAAAACAATTTCTGGCATCAGCAAAAGTATTTTTTAGTCAGGTGTCAATCTTTGTAGTTAAACCAAAACAATTTGTTTTGTTGGAAAGAGAGAGAAAAAAAAAGGGAATTAAAGTTTACCTTTTTAAACTTGTGTGTCATGTTGCGTCCAACAGCCAATCAATATAAATTTTGATTGAGGAGTTCCATATTCCAAATCTCTAAAATAAATATACAGGATTATTTAATCTAAGAGGAGAAAAATCATTTTACTGGCACAGTAAATTTGATTTTAAGATTATAGAATTATTCCTTAGAATTACGTGCACCTGTTTGTGGTATATTGCAATTTTATTTAAAAACCTTAATTATTATTATTATTATTATTATTATTATTATTTTTATTTTTTTTTTTTTTTAGCAAAATTACACCAAATTAATCTAGTTTGTTCACCAAATTAATCTACAGTTTGTTCATTGCAGCTTGGCTTCAAAGAATTATTAAGAGTAAATACTGTTTTTGTATTGAATTTATTAATTTAAGAAAGACAATTGTTCTACCAATTTAAGTGATTTTACATTAAAATTGTTGTTTGGGACGATGGTAAAAAAAAAAAAAAAACCCCAAAAAACCTTAAGTTTAACAACAATTTATTAAGAAAACTTTAGTTGGGATCCACTGAATTTTCTGGTGTTGCAACCAAATCACTGCAAAACCTATCACCATGAGTTCTTCATAATTTGTATTGAAATGGAATTTAATTTTTTTATTTATTTATTTTTTTTTTCTAAGCATTTGTATTTTGAAAACAATTTAAGAGGTAAAAGCAAATCACACTTGTTACTGTTTGTGGAAGATGACTTTAAATTTTAAGGGAGAGTGAAAAAAAAATCTCAATTTCTTCAAAAGTTCTAATTCTTTTTCTCTTCCACATCCTCCACTACACTGTCTGTCTCTTTTCTCTACTATTCTTTCTCTCTCTTTGTCAGTGCATTCTCTCTCTCTCTCTCTTTGTCAGTGCATTCTCTCTCTCTCTCTCTTTGTCAGTGCATTCTCTCTCTCTCTCTTTGTCAGTGCATTCTCTCTCTCTCTGTCAGTGCATTCTCTCTCTCTCTCTTTGTCTTGTCCACGCTCTCTCTCTCTCTCTTTGTCTTGTCCACGCTCTCTCTCTCTCTTTTTGTCTTGTCCACACTTTCTCCTACTACACCTTTTGTGGTTTATCTTTCATTTCCTTGACTTCAGTGTTTGTTTCTGTTGTCTAATATACCTTGTCAGTGATATTCATGCTCACATGGATTCTGCACTCGCTTGTTTGCAAACCAAAATTTTCTCATTCTTGTCCATTTTTTTTTTCTTTTATTTCCTTTTTTTATATGCTGATTTAAATTTCTCTGTTTAGGAAAATGTCATTCCTGGAAAGAAGACATCTCAGTTTATCCAAGGAGCTGCTGAGTTAGTGTCTCACAATACTGTCCAGCATTTGTCCACTCTGAACAATGTCCTTGCCTATAGCAGCATTACAGGTGATATTGCTGCTTGTGAACAGCAGTTCAGTCGGTAAGTATAACTCATAAGCATGTATTCCACAACATAAGGATTTTTGAAAGAAAAGTGTTCAGAAAGCTATGAAAAATCCTCTTTTTATAATATGGGATAACTTTTAAGGTGCTCATTGCTTACCATAAAATAGTCGTCAATCTTATCTGAAATATTAGCTGTTTCCTTATAAGGAAATATTTTGCATTAATTGACCAAGCAGCCAGTAATACTATTAGTTAAAATTTATAAAATCTTTGTCTTAAAACAAATTTTCAGGAAAATAGGTTGATCAAGGCTGATTGTGACTTTTTATTTGAAGTAGCATCTTGGTTATTTTCTCTTTGAGTTACATGTGCTATCCATTTTAGTTGTTACTGCTGTTGAAAGTCCTCATGTGATGTGGTTTCTGTTATTTGGTAAAGGTCTTTGTTTATGATTCTGTAATGCCAGTCTACAAAGTTTGAAGAAGTGTGATTTTTGCCAAGACCCACTAACTTCATTTTAATCATTTATCCGAGAAAACAGTTATATACAGCTGACAGTTTAGATATTTCTGAACAAGTTTGATGCCATGCATAATGTCCATATGTCTTGATCTGACGAGACTATTTAAGCACATGACTCAAATTTTTGAGTTAATGTTTTAGTTTTGTAGCAATTTCCAGTCTAGCACAAGCTAATCTATGTTTAAAGTACCCTTTTTTTAAAAGAAATATCTGAGTTTTATTTGAGTTGTAGGTAAGGCTGAGAATTTTTCAATGCCCCTTCATGTTAAAGCTGTTACACAACCCAAAGCTGTAGAAGAAAAATTAACTGGCATTTAGCATATTTGATAAACATTGGTATTTTATCTGATTAAATAAAACTACTTTGTATATACTTGTCTCTTCTCTCTCATACATCATATATATATATATATATATATATATATATATATATATATATATAGTAAAATTTGTCACGTAGTTGATTGTTGTTACCTTCAGCATCCCAACTTTTGTAGATAAACCTATTGGTCCATTCTTCAGTGGGTATCAGCAACTTACTATTATGTTGGTGCAAAAATAATGTCGTTTTTTGACGTTAAAAATAGGTCAAAAAACGACTTTATTTTTGCACCAACCTAATATTTATATTTTTTCAATCTTTTCTTTTTATAGCCATTTATCACTGGTGTAAATTTTCTTCTGTATTCTCTGTGTTTGTGTGTGCACTTGTCCACATGCTCCTGTCTGCATGGATGTGCATCATGATAATTTTGCCCCCCGCCTTTTTTTTTCTTTTTTTTTCTTTAGCAGACTTAGTCTTCTGGGTTTATTCCAGCTCTACACATGTGACCTATTTTTATTTATTTATGTACAGTTTATTTTTTTTGGCTAGTGATGTATTTTGTTTGTTTACATTTTTATATAAATAATTGATATTGCTTAGGCTATATATATATATATATATATATATAATACCAATGATGTTAATGCTTAAATACTTATACATACACATGCTCACACATACATATAAATACACATATTTATATATATTCACAGGGCTATTGTTTTGTTATTTTTTTTTAATTGGGTTTGGTGATATTATAAGTATTAATAATTGTAGGAGTTTAGATTTATAATTAAATTTATTAATAAAACTTATGTGCATATTACTGTAATTATATGTATATACACATGTACACATCTATGTGTGTGCTTTGTTAGTAATAAAATAGTGTATGATTGGTGAAGTTATTTAATTTTTTTTAAATATACATCTATATAGTACACACTCCTGCAGACCTACACGTAAATGTAATTAAAATAAGTGTATGCCTATATCATATATTATCACTTATTTAATGTTTTATTTTTATTTGATGGCCAGTAGTTATTTGTTTTGCCATGGTGTTATATATTGGGGTATTAATTGTGGTGGGTTACATTTGTTCAATTTTTGCTGTTTGTATGTCCATGTGTAAACATGTGTGCATAGGTTTGTTTCTTTTATTTAAAGTTTGTATTTTTTTCAAGTTTATGTCTCTTTATTTTTAGATGGCAAAGTAAATATTTATTTATATGCCTACATTTTCCCATTATTTCAGTTTTCTTGTTTAAGTATTTATTTTGGCTTGCCTATTTTTCCTCAAAACATAATTTACAATTTTTGCTGTTAACCTTTACAAGACTGCACTAACTTTTATCCCCTGGATCCACATTAATTTTGGGTGTGGTAAATTTTTGAATGGTGGGTATATGATTAGCACTCTAACTTTTAAGGTTTTAGAGATATTTTTATAAAATTTTCAGGGTATTTGTGTGAAAGGATGTAGAAAATGTTGACTTTTTTTTTTTTTTTTTTTTTTTTTTTTTTACTGTACATATAGTAAATTTTGAGAAAAAATAGAAAACCAAAAATAATATAAATGGATAAATGATTCCTACAAGTCACATTGTGAAAGCCTTACATATATAAAAGGGGGTCTGTTGTGTCCAGTAAGATGAATATGAAGGTCGCTTTATCAAACCTATCGACAAAAACAAGGTCAAAAATACTTTCATTTCTTCAAAACACATTTTTCCAAGTACTTATTTGTGAGTTGGGCATTACTATGTCACCAGTTTTGTTTTCACATACCTGTTAGTTTCCCTTACCATTAATTGAATAACTTTTGTCAGATAAAAAAAGGCAAAAAATAACTATATCACTCACTTTTTGATCAACATTTGTAGTTCTGGGAGTTTAGGAAAATTCTGGTAGCTACGGGTGATCATATGCTTGTGATAGTTGGAAAATTCCACTTTCTTGGTTGAAATCACTTTCAGTCTGTCACACATCGCCAATATCTGTGTGGGTAAATCCAAGAAATTCTTCTTTGTCACTTTCCATGAAAAGTTCCCCTATTGATGTAACAGATTCATGCCTTGCCCTAGGAGTTGCCATTGTCATAGAAAAATGAATGTTTTTAAAACACTTAATTAAAATTTGCTGATAAAACAACTTTTTCAATTAGGACAAAATGGCTGACATCCAGGCATTCCCAGTTCATATCACAAGCTTAATGAGGTCATTTCGACAGTAACAGGTTATTTTTAAAAATATACTTTTCCTTTGAAACAAAGCTTTGTCACTCGGTGAATATCTTCACCTGGAGAATATTAGAAAAGAGTATCACCAGCAGATATGTACGCCTACAGAGTTGTAAAGATTAATACTGTATGAGCTGCTTTTTTTATAATTTCTCATTTGATTTTGGTGGGGATATTGTTTTCTTTTTGGCTCCATATGTATTTTGATAGGGTTGTATTGTTTATATATTTTTTCATTCTTTTAAAAGTTTTTTCTGTGACCCCAATATAATTATTTTTATTTTATTTTTTTGTCTGTATTAATGTTATTATTTACAATGGCTCTGTATGCTATGTTATTGGTTAAGCATTTATTGTTAAGTGGGCAATTTTCTTTGTTTCTGCAGTTACATTTAATGGTGTTATTTTGCTGTATATTATTGTAATTGTTACTGGTTTTGTTGAGTATTTTTTTTTTTTTTTTTTTTTTATTGTGCTTAGTTATTATTTTCTCCATGTTATCCATGCAGCTGTAACTAATTTTGATTTGAATATCTACTGTTTCTTACGGCTGATTCATGTTTTATTTTTATTGAATACTTTTAGGCTAGTAGAATTTGTTGAAATTTTTCTATTCATAGATATGGTATTTGTCTAAATATGTTGGTGGGAGGGTAGAATTTTTGTCAATGTATATTGGGTTGTTACTTGGTTTCCTGGATGGTTTGTACTATTGTTTAGGTTGAATATTATATCTAAGAAATTTACTATTTTTTATTAGATTTTTATATCTATTGTAAATCCTAGGGTTTTGAAGTTTTTTATTATTTCTTGTTTTATTTTTTTCTTTTAGTCCTGAGTCACTGGGACTATCTCTTTAGTTGTGATGTATGAACATACCTACACATATACCTTTTTTTAAACAGTCTGACTACTTTAGTCTAGCACTCCTGGGACTGGCCAGACCACATAATACTGGATGACAGAAATCACCTCTAAATAAAACTCTGTAAACATAGTCTTGTCAGCTCGCTCACTGTTTCCCTCTCTCTCTCTCTCATATATAGTTTCCCTGTTGGTACTACACTTTTCACTAATATGAAATACCATGTCTCTGCTTAAACTTGTGAAACCATCTTTGTAAATAATGTCATACATTAGGTTTGGTTCCTTATGAAAAACTCTGGTCTGTTCCATAAGTATCTCCCCCACCCCTCAGAAATGCTTGCACTTTTTAATGTTTTCTGACACTTCAAACTTTTTGGGTTTTTGTTTTCATTCAAAAAATCTGCTCCTTTTTGTTTCAGTGAATGATCCGTTGTCATATCACATGGAATTTTACAGACATTTTCTAATTTCTTAAGTAATGCCACTTTTTCAAGCATAGGAAAAGATGCTTATGCTTAAACTTCTTACCTCTAGCACCATCATCTGCACTTCCTGCTCTCTTGGCTAGCAGCTTATATAGAAGTAATGACCAAGACCATATCAAAATACTCTGCTGCAGAAAGCTGTAAACAATGTGTGGTGTTGCCCTTGTAGCTGCTCAACAAATTCATGCCAGCTGATTCAAAAAGGTGCTGAGCCACTGGGTGCCAAATCAAAGATTTGTATTTATTTGGCTCTATAGCCTAGCCTAGCCTAGCCTAGCCTAGCCTTTCTCATTTAGTTTCTTTTTCTTTTTATCACTTTTGTTATTAAATATCCCACATTGTGATAATAGACCTGCCAAAAAAGTTGAGATGTACGATCCAGGATATAAATTTACCGTGGATGGTCTAGCGATTAAAGCACTTTCTATAAATTTTCAACTCGGTAAATTGCTTTCACTTTTAATTAAATTAAATCAAAATTTTATGGTTAGACTCCTTATGGTGACCTACTGATGCATTGAATGTGTTTTGTAAAAGATCTCTTGTGTTCGTTTTATACACATATATATTGTGCATCAGAATGCTTCCTTTTGAGGCCATAGAAAGTTCTGGGCTGCCATGACATCAGATTTTCTCCTATGGTCCCAGCTGAGGGTGACCATTTCTTACCTAGCATTCTGGTATAGCTTCCACATGATTGTAACTATTTGTGCCTACTCAAAGTTGAGCCTTTTATTCAATTCTATTTTGGAATTATGACCATTTGGGATTTATTTAATTTTTGATTATTCATAAAATAATTTATTTAGCTTGCAGATAAATGGACAGTAATTATTTTAATAGCATTGTACTTATAAAGTATCAAAACTTCAATGTTGGTGTTATTTTCTGATGGTGTTGGGTGGTAACCAAGTTGGTGTATTTTCACTCTAATTCTTTATTGAGCACTTTTTAGATTCTAAATTCTGCTCAGCTTGAAATACGTTAAATTCTTGTAATTTTACATATTTCAATAAGTTATTGATTTGTATTATTACTCTTTCTCTTGTGTGTGCACACACACACACACACATATACATATATATTATCATTAGAATCGCACATAAACAAACTAGAATTATGACGCACTTACACACCTAAATTATACACATGGACGCTGCTTAACAAGTCAAATGCACGTGAAGTCTGCTTAAAATCAAACAACACAAAAATAGAAATACCAAAAAAATTTTTCCATATTTCATTCTCTGATGAAGTTTTAATAAAAGCAAAAATGTTAGATTTATAAACATTTCCTATTTGTTCTTTATCTTTAGTCTGTCAGATTCCAATCCATATTTGATCCCAACTTATTTCCTATCTGTGTATAATGATGTCCATTAACCAAAATCTTATTTATTTGCTTATTTCCTGTTGCAGATTGAAACAGTTTGTTTGTGAAGCAGTGGAGCCATATCGAAGTGAATTGCAACTCTTCCTTTATCCAGTTTTCGTTCATGTCTTTGTAGAAATGTTGTGGAATGGACACAAAACACCAGGTGAATAACTATTCTGGATTAATGGATTATCTGAAAATTTCATTTATTAGTTTAATTAAAAAAAAAAAATAATTAGAGGTAGCTCCCTAATGTGTATCTCCCTCTCTTTGATTGAATCACAGTGGCTACCTTACATACAATCCAAGCATATTCCAGGGCTGTTCAAAATTTTCTTGCACATGGCTGCAGGGAATTTATTGAAGTCTGCAAAAAGATCTCTATGCCATACCTAACAGGAGTGACTTCATCTTCACTTGTGTTCCTTGTGAAATGCAACAGAATACACTCCACACCATTACAGGATCCCCATTAGCTGGTACATTGCTCTTCTGACAGAGGCTGAATCAGTAGAGCTTCATGAAGTTATCTGCCATGCATGCACTTCTTGATCATATGTCTAAAAGAGCTGGAATTGTGACTTGCCTGACCAGTCTTCTTTGCTTGCCCAGCTGAGGTGGAGTAACCATAGTATCAATAATGGTAACTAAAAGAAAAAAAAAAAAAACCTCTCTTGGTAGCAGTGTATACTCTACAGTATATTGACAGGTAATTGCAATGTCATTAAATTTGGATGGGATGCAGTGTTTTCCCTTTTTTTGGATGTCTGCCACCCTTGTCAGTTGTTGCTGGTCTTGTTCTTGCATTACCCATCATTTGCAGTTTTCATGGGCCCCTGGTCTCTGTCTGGAGTTCATGTACCTTTGATAATGTTACCACATTTGTTTGTGGGAGGGGGGGGGTGAACTGAGAGCAGTTGCCATCTCAAATCATGCCCTAGCTATAACTCTGTGGTTAACAGGATTTAAACCTTGTCTGTATCTCATGGCTGTCATCACTATATTATCTCTTTACCCTCACATCTGGCTGGGCTCATTTCTGTAAGTTGGGGAGTGTATAACCACCCAACTGTACTGCTCTTTCTTATTTGAGACACTTCAGATTTTAAACATTCACTTCTATTTTATATATGGTGTGTGTTGCAGGGAGGGTATTATCAAATGAAGTTATACTTTTGAGCAAGTAAATTCTTGTACTGTGCTGTGTTTTATTGCATTTTTTCAGGGACTGGGACAATGGAGATTACTTGATCCTACCTGACTTCTCCATTTAATTTGTGACAAGTTGTACTGGGTTACATGTTACCAGCAATAAGTTGTAACCTGTGGCCTGATCTGTTTGGGGCGGTGAATTCATGCCTTTTTCACCTGTAGTCATGTTATGAATCCTATAAATGAATTGAATTGGAGAGGCACCCCCACGTACTGCCGCAGTAGTGTGTCTAAGGCAAGATAGCCTGACAGAGCCAATCTTTCTTATGCTAGTTTTGAATTCAAAATTTTTCATCTTTGAGATTAGTTGCCAACCAAAGCAAGAGAGCCTAGTCAGCTTTTCTATTTAACCCATGGCTGGGGGGAGAAGAGTGATACATTTCTCGGGGCAATTTGTGTAATAGTGAATGTAACAAACTTGGTTCACTCATTAACTGTTAATCTATCCACTCAGCCATTTCACCCAAAGTCATACAAAGGGAACACAAATTATTCTGGCTTGACTTTGACCTAACACTAAACCTTGACATTTAGGTTTAATAATCATTTTAATTCTGTAGAGAATTTTTATTTTTTAAATCTTTTAAAAGTCCCATTTGTCAAGATGTTGCACTTTTTAGTTCCCCTTGTGCCAGCCTTGGGGTTTTTATTCCAAGCATTTTTATTTATTTATATTTAAAAAAAAAAAAAAAAATAGATACATGATGAATTCATAATCTACTCAAACATCTTTAGTTGACCATTATATAGGAATCATTGTGTCATAAACTGGTGCTTATTAATTCATTCATTCATTTTGTTTGGCAGCACACAAATTTCACAGTCGATATGCGTCATTCTTTCGAGATGATCCTGATCACCATGAAATCTTGGATGCGTTAGTAAAACTTAACAGTCGAGAAGATGTTCTCGCTTGCAAAACAGTTGCAGAATTCAGGTAATTTTTTTTTTATTTGCCTTGAAATTCTCTATTTTCGTGGTCTTTAAATTTGTTTTTTAGTCTCTTGAATTGTGTGAAATGAGGAGAAATTTAAAATACGTGCCCCTATTGTTATTATTATTTTATTTATTTTTATTATTTATATTTTTTTAATGCCTGTTATGTTCTGGTCTTTCTATTGGATCATTTTAGAGCCGTGGTTCCCATAAGGTGAGGGTAGAAGAGGACAGTAGGTGAGGGTAGAATCATTGAAAGACTATTGAAGATATAGAAACAGATTTAAAAAATAAATATGATTTCAAAATTTAAAATATTATTATAGATTACTTGTAATTGCATCCATGAATCCCAGTATAAATAGTTATAAATAATTATTGACTGATTTTATCATTGGGATATTTTTTAATTGTATTAAGAATATAGTAACTAGGGATTGCAAATTGGAGGACAGAATTATCAATGATAATGTTCTGACTTCGAATCCGCGGTTATTTCCCTTTAACCCACTCTGCTTTTTATTTTTAAATATTTTTTTCACATAAAATCTGGTGAGGTGCAAGCAAATTTTAATTCCGAAAATACAGCCCAGAGAAAAAAGTTTGCAAAGCAGTGTTTTAGAGCATTAACTTCTTTCTTGATGTCCGTTCTGTGAAATTAAAAGCAGTAAATGACCAAATTTCATAGAACATACTTGGTTATGCTTGAATTTGATTCATTGATTCTGATGTTCAAGGACATTTTCCACTCACTCTCATTGGTCTGATCTGTTCATTCCTAAAAATTGATTGGGTTTAGGTGGTCTACAAAATATCTTGTGCCTGACTAGCAGTTGGAAAGATTTGCAGGAATGGTTTGACAGCAACAGAACAAGGTTTTCCTCTCCATTCCACAAGATATTGAAAATTGGCATCATGAAATTTGTTTGCTGAACCAATTTCTCCTTCAAGTATGAAATGTAATGAATCTATACAAGCAGCACCTTTGAAAATTCGATGATCTATTTTTGCAATTTACAGATAAAATGTACAGGCAATCGAAGCATTTTCGATTAGCGCTCTGAAATTTTTGTCTACCAAAATTCGATTTGTGCATACATAATCCTTGATTAGTGCAGTAAAACATTCTTTATTTTAAACATAGTAATTGAAAATTGATCTACTTTTTTTTTATAGTTACCAATGTACTCATTAGTTGCACTAATCGAGGGATTCCTGTACTTTCTGAAAACATAATTTGTATTTTTGTTTTTTCAATAATGACTTCTACAGTCACCAGTCTGTACACAACTGGTGGGAAAAGCTGAATGTTCTAGAATTGCATATATTGTCAATGTTCCTTGTGAAAAATATTCATCTATTCTTGTCATACCATTTGTGTCTATTCAATTCTAACACTTTAACTAGCTTCACTGTAGTTAACTGATGTTGTTGGTGGTTAAATACTGTCCTTGATGAAAGTTTAGTGTTAGGCCTTGCAAATGAACTGCATTCAATTTTACCATCTTGGTTGAATTATTAATGGATCTTTCTTTTTTCTCTGGTCAGTTATTGTTTACATTTGAACTAAGCAGTACTAAAGAAGAACAATATGAGATATTCCTAGACAATGTATCCCTGTAGATTTAGTATAAGTTTTAGCTTGAAATTCCTTGGGGGTTACCTGAATTGGCAGATACCTGAAGAAAGCCAGAGGGTGTAATGTCTGGTATATTGTGATGGTAACAATAACAATGAGGATATTAGTTTGAAGGAGGTAGCCCAGCCCTTTTGGAATCAGGTTGGGATTGCTGTTTGAGTCGATATGATGCAAAACCCGAAATCAGTGATGAAGACTGTGCATCACTGAAGACCATCCTTGATGTATCTGAAATGTATTATTCAACTATAAAACCTGGTAACCTGGTATTAACAGTGACGGCTGGGAACAGACCAGTTGGCAACCAGGGAATAGACCTAGTGACGGTTGGAGAGACAATTGGCAGCTCGGAAAGATGGGTAGTGGGGCAAGAAAGGGTTAGCTACCCAATTTGCATGCTCCACGAGGTGCAACCCAAAAATGCTACAAAGTACCAAAATGCATCATACCTCCAGAGGATCCTGAGGGGTGAGGGTGGGGGTGTTGGTCGGGAGTGATCCCCAGCAGGATGGATTTATTGGTATCGGACACAAGTACCCGATTGATTACAAACAGCTGGATATGCGGTAAGACTTGCAAAAATCCGTGCGGCTTAAAGATACATCAAAGCCAGATGAAATGCCTTGAGGGGAGAAAACAGGAGCAACGTGCAGGTACAAGCCCTGGTAAAATGGAGGAGGTGCAGGACCAGGAGTCATACCACAGCGTCCAGTCTCTCCAAGCCTCAGTTCCTCCCACTCTGGGCAAGGAGTCCCGAAAGAAGATAAAATGGCCCCCAGTGAACAAGGGGGCCTGGCAGGATTTCAACATGGACATTTGTGAGATACTCCAGTCAGCTACAAAGGGGGACATGGATAGTTGCCTAAAGTTCATGACTACAATAATAACTAGCATGGCGTCGGAGAGATTTGGTTTCGTCGAGCCCTGTCAGCCAAAGACGCCCTACACTGCCAACTGTAGGGCGAAAAGAAATAAGATCCCTTAAGAAGCTTTTTGACAGGGCAAGCATAGAGGAGTGTCAACCCCTCGAAGAGCTCCGAGGAACACTCAGAGGGAAATTAAAAACCATACGCCGCACTGAGTGGCATAGAAGGAGAAAGAGCAAAGAAGTGAGCAAATTTCCTGTCCAACCCTTTTGGCTCCGCAAGAATATTGCCTGGAGAAACACAATGGAAAATTGGAGGCATCTCGGGAAGAAATTAACAACTACCTCCAAAATTCCATGAGTGATCCTGCAAAATAGGAAGAACTGGGTATAAATACCCATTTCATTCATCAGGAGCCACCAGTGTTCCAACTTGACACCTGCTTGCCCACTTGGAAAGAGATGCAAGAAGTTGTGAGATCAACCAGATCCGCCTCAGTGCCAGGACCAAGCAGAGTACCTTAAATCATGTAAAAGTGGTTTAAAGGAATTCTCCAAAGGTTGTGGAAAATATTAAGAGTAATCTAGAGAAGAGGCAGAATCGTAGAACAATGGAGATTTGCTGAGGGGATATGGATCCCAAAGAAAGAGAAATCAAAGTCACTGGACCAATTTTGCATAATCTCCTTGCTGAATGTAGCCGTCATGCAAAAAAAGACCCGCTAGTATAGGGCAGTCGTCTCTTGAAGTCCTTGTCGGCTCCCTTCCTCCAACTGCTCTGCAACACCATACGCATGCAATGCGTGGGTGTTTTCGGGCATGATGTCGCGTATCTTGCTCACAACAATCACACTGAACACTAAGATCTTTTTCAGGTTATTGTCAAGACACCTTTCGAACTTCATTCTCAGAAATGGCTACATTGACACATCAGTCCAGAAAGGCAGGGTCACCGGAATGCCGGGTTGCCTTGAGCATACAGGAGTCTCGACACGGCTCCTAAGAGAAGCTAAGGAAAGCAAAGGGGACCTGATTGTATTGTGGTTAGATCTTGCCAATGCCTAAGGGTTCATGCCACACAAAAAGGTGGAGGAAACTCTAAAGAGACATTACATACCTCCCAGCAGTTTGCGATCTCATAGTAAACCACTACGAGAATTTCTGGCTGAGAGAGGGTGCAGGTACAACAGTCTCAGAATGGGTGACACTAGAAAAGGGTATAATCACAGGTTGTTGTCTGCTGTCTTATTTCCATTGATCATGAACATGCTGATAAAGGCAGCAGAGGTTGAATGACGAGGCCCCGTGTCTAAATCAGGTGTCTGCCAGGCACTGATAAGGGCTTATATGGATGATTTAACCATGACAATGACAGAGGCAGATGGCTATTAAAGGGTCTCAAAGAAAACATGACCTGGGCCAGAATGAATTTCAAACCAGCTAAATCTAGGTCCCTAGTATTGAAAAGAAGCAAGGTCATGGAGAAAGTCCAATTTTCAATCGCAGGAGCAACAATTCCTACCCTGAGCAAAAAGCCTGTGAAGAGCTTGGGCAAGACTTTCAACTGTAGTCTGAAGGACACAGCCGTGATCCAGCAGACTAAAAAGGACCTTGAGGAGTAGCTGACAAAGATTGACAAATCAGGATTGCTAGGACGTTTCAAGGCATGTCTTTTCCAGTACGCAGTATTACCCTGGATATTTTGGCCATTGCTAGTCTATAATGTTCCTATTACCACTGTGGAAATGTTAGAGAGTGCGATTAGTAATCGGTTGAGAAGGTGGCTGGGTTTGCCAAGATGCTTAAGTAGTGCGGCCCTCTATGGTATTGCACCTCGCCTTTAGTAGCCTTGTAGAAGAATTCGAAGTCACAACAATGAGAGAACAACTGTTGCATGCAGAATCCCAAAATCCAAAAGTGGCAGCAGCTGGAATTCAGATAAGATCTGGCAAGAAATGGAACACTGAAGGAGAGTTGCGAGTGGCAGAGGAGAAACTTAGGCATAAAGCTATACTGGGGTCAATAGCTAAAAACAAAGCGGGGTTGGGGTTTTTCCCCAGTCCCCAAACCAACATTGCCAAAGGCAGAGAATGGTGCCAACTCATCCAAGATGAAGTCAATGCAGGCATAGAAGAACGATACTGTAGAAATGGTCAGTCCAAGTCAGCAGAGAGCCTGGACGAAATGGGAGAACGTTGATCAGAAAAGAATGCTGGCGATCAGATTTTAGCCAGATTAGATTTCTGATCAAATCAGTCTATGATGTCCTACCAAGCCCAATAAACCTGCATATATGGGGGAAGAGTGAGACCCCCAGTTGCCAACTATGTGCAAGGAAAAGAGCATTAAAAGCTTTGGGTGATGGTCGGTACCGGTGACGCCATGACCAAGCCCTTAAAGTGATTGCAAATGAGGTGATTAAAGCTATAAGAGCATCAACCAGGGAAGAAGCTGAATCAAATTAACTTCATCAAAGCTGCAGTAAAGATACAGAAACAGAAAAGAGAGAAAACAAGTCTGTCATCTTCTGCAGATGATTGGCAGTTGATAGTGGACTTAAAGACCCATCTGAAGTTTCCCCAGATACATAGCCGTAACATCACTCAGACCTGATCTGATATTGCATTATGACAACATTAAGCAGTGTATCATTTGGGAACTGTCGGTGTCGTGGGAGGAGTTTATTACACTGGCTAATGAGAGAAAGACGTCCAAGTACCAAGAACTTGTCGAACAATGTCGTCGCAAGTCATGGAAAATATATTATGATCTGGTAGAAGTTGGTTGCAGGGGCTTTGCAGACAGTCACTAG
This sequence comes from Acanthosepion lycidas, assembly GCA_963932145.1. Lineage (NCBI taxonomy): Eukaryota > Metazoa > Mollusca > Cephalopoda > Sepiida > Sepiidae > Acanthosepion > Acanthosepion lycidas. The sequence continues at coordinate 75,859,088 of OZ010597.1, read as the reverse complement.
CAAAAATAGGCATAGTGGGTACAGCAAGGGTGAGAGTGCTGAAGGACATTACCAATGCAGTTTTAACTGCTTCCAAGTGGATTTGGCTTAATAGATCAGAGCCATGGAAGAAAGAAAAAAAAAAAAGTGTGAGGGAAGGGAAAGATAAAAAACAACAACAACTCCTAAACATGCTTAGGGAAATGGAGGAGAGGGTTTCAATCTATAACAGAATATTGAGAGAATATTAATTCAGGGTAGTTAAACTAGGATGGATGTGGGTTGAGAAGTGTTTGTATATGTCGGGGTGGAAATCAAAGGATTAGTTTTTTTTGTTTTTTTTTTTTATTACCAATTACTATTTATCTATGTGTATTCGTGATATTTTTTTGTATTTGTTTTTTTTTTTATTTATTTTCATTTCCAACCCTAATACTTATGAATGTAAAGTTAGATCGTAGTAATCATAGTTTGATAATTGTTGAGTGGTAATTCTAGTATTAATTTGCTAGATTCATTTTGTAAATGTGAATAAGTTAATTGAGTAGTTTAGGTTTCCTTTAGTTATTTAAGTATTTTTAGTTATTCATTTATATTTTTTTTTCCTTACTTAGATTTGGCCATCGTATTATTTTAATCAATAGATTACAAAACTGGTAAGGAATTTCAAATAAACAGTATGAGATAATTTTGTAATGAACGGTTTCGTAAAATTAATGTAAATGGGATATAGGTTTTATGTGTGCATGTCAGTGAGAGTACATTTATATGTAGAGGTGTGAATGTGCATACATTTTTCGTTTGATTAAGAGTATAAGGTTAGACTTAAAGATTTTTATATAATAGTAAGAATAATCAATGTATTTTTTTTTTTTTTTTTTTTTAGGAAAAGTAATATAAGTGGTCAGGTTTAGTTATCGAATTAGTATTTAAAACACAAAACATTGGATTAAACGATACAAGAACTAGTCCAGCTTACCTTGTTATGAATTCCAGGGAAATAGTGTGAATCAAAATTGGATGAAGCAAAAGACAAGACTATAAAAGGGTGAAAAGCCTTTATTTCATTGGCTGATGTTGATTGACATATGTCAATAAGAACGGTTGGACTCCTAGCCATATCTGAATGTTTTTTTGCAATGTCGAGGTGCGTAGCACAACGCTATCAAGGAGGTGGCCTGACCCTTTTGGAATCAGGCTGGGGTTGCTGTTTGAGCTAATATGATGCAAAACCCAAAATCGGCGCTGTAGACAGTGCATCATTGAAGACCATCCTTGATGCATCTGAAATGTATTATTCAACTGAATGTAAATGTTTGGTTATTGAGATGATGATTTTAAAGAAGTCACACAAGTCAAAATCTGTTTGGGAGGGGGACACAAATTTCATGTTCCTCCCCTCTTGTAATTTTGCATGCTTAATGTTTTTTTTTTCTTTCCTTCTCTATTGTAGGGATAATAAATATACACTTTCTTTCACCCAAGATACTTTTGATTATTTGGTGCGATTTTTGAAGGTATGTACAAATTATTTAAAGAATTTTCATATAAAATTAAAAAAAAAAAAAAGAAAAAAAGACCCACTTCAATTACAATTAATTCTTGCACCCATGTTCATTTCATACGCATATATTGTGCACCAGAATGCTTCCTCAGTGATATCTATTCTGGGGTCATAGAGAGTTTTGGGTCTCCATGACATCAGACATTCTCTCCCCCGGGCATAGTCAAGAGCAATTATTTCTAGACTAGCATTCTGGCATAGCTTCCACATGATTGCAAGAATTGTAAGTATTTGTGCCTGCTTAAATGCAATTCTATGTTGGAATTCTGACCAATTGAGATTTGTTTAATTTTTGACTATGGATGTTTTGGCCAATCGGAGAAGCAGATTCTGTTTTGCTTTTTAACCTTTATTCAAAAATGGTGGTTATTGTTTTTAACCAATGAGAAACATAGTTTTCATTTGATTCAGAATCCAATGAAAATTCTACTTTTATTAATGGTAACAAAATGAAAAAAAAATCCTGATTTAACACCTCTACCAATTTTTCTTCTTTTTGTGTATAAAAAGAAATCCATTAATTTAGAAATATATAAAGAAATAAGAGGAAAACTTCTTTTCTTCCTTGAGGAACAAAGGCAAATGTGCAAATTTATTGAGAAAAATCTATATTCATATGCAGAAATTTGTCCTTTGATGAAGTTTGTTTAAGGATGAAATATGTTGCAAAAATGTTTTTCTTTTTGTCACTTTTTTTTTATTTTCTTGCTAAATATATTCAAAATATATCTCCATTTTTACACATAGGACATAGGGAATCAATCTGATTTTTCACATCTCACTGCTTTCTTTTTCATATACTCTATATATGTGCCATTGTGTGATTAAGGTAAGAAAGAAACCTGCCATAGTATTGTGCTTGTTTTATATATAGAACAAACATACATCTCTTTTATGGTCATGGGTGATAAAAAGAAAATGACATGTTCTGTTAGACAAAATTTCAAATTAGTCTGTTCAGATCAGTGGCTTGTTTTTTAATTTTGCTAAAGTGTGAACTCTGTGAGACACTTATTGGGCTTTAAGCAGAACTGTTGATTTTATGGCTTGCAGCCTCCTTTTTATTTCTGATTGAGCTAAAAAAAACTGACTTTAAAATCCTAAAAGAAAATCTGAAATACAAGAGAGGGGTAGTATTTTATCAGACTTCTGGTCTACCAATGTGCAGAGAATTAATGTGGCATCAATTTTGCAAGTTATCAGAAGACCTTTAAAAAGATATTGATTCCTGCTGTTGATAGCTGTCCACAACTCCGATATTTATAGATATAATACCTTGCATGCGAATACACCTCTCCACTATGTTTGATTAAGTTAATGTCTGAATGTAGTGCCACACAATTCATTGCTCCTCAAACCAATTTTGGGCCTCTTGGACAGCTAATGGCATAGGGTACCTCAACAATTGATTATTTCTGCTGGAATAATCAATTGTTGAGGTACCTGATGTTTATGAATAGATTGATGAGAATATTTCAAACATTACATTTTAAATAAATATAAATTTCATCTTTTTGTAGGCTGATGACAATATGATAATGTTGCAAATATTTAATAAACACTTAAAAGTAGAAGGTAAGATTTATTTTAAATTCTATAATTATTTTTTGTATTTGTCTTCTCTTTATTGATTAAACAGTTGAATATTGTTTGTTGCTGACCAGTCCAGGTCTGAAGATTAGTGTTACGTAATGAGACAGATGGAATCTTTGGAACAACTATAAGGAAAGAAGGCCTAGAGAATTTAATAGTCACAAGGCATATTGAACTCAAAAGGAAGTGGGGGGAGTAACCTACTTAAATTTGTGAATAGATGGCAGAGCAAAAGCAAAGTGATGATAAAAAGGTTTAAAAATTATTTAGAAGAACAAATGACAGAATGATGTGGAGAGCCATGCCTGTCTATATGTTCTGAAGGGCTACAGCACATAAAAGATCAAAATGTCAGTTGTGTATATATGAAGGCAAATTGGTTTTAGTAACTAATGAAGGTTGTTTTAACAGACATGCTTCAGTGATGCAACCCCCTCCCCCACGCTCTATCCTTGTTTATCTTCCTTTATGACATTGCTGATGTCATCAGTCCCCCCCCCCCCCAACTGGGTATTTCTCCTGATGACAGAAAGTATTTAATCCCGTCTTAACAGTAAGTCAAACAAAGTTAAACTGGCAACTGCTTTCGAAAATTACCATTGCTCAGTTGTTAACTAGGGTAAGAAATGGCTTGTAAATTTGAATGCCTACAAAACAAAATTTCATTATAGAGAACTCTTTTTGCCTTCCATCAGCATGGCTGATGCTAACCTCTGGGGGAGCAATTCATTGCGTCTTCTTGGGCTCACAATTTCCACTGATATAAAGTGGAGTGATTTTTTTTTTTTTTTTTTTTTTTTTGAATCAATTGCTAGGTAAGTTAGATCACTGTGTCATGCCAGACCGTTTTTCTTCAAGAATCCATTTTGCACATTATAAATCTACCATTCATCTGTGCAGTGAATATAGCTGCCATATCTTGCTATATTGTTGACAAAATTCAAAGAAGGTTCTGTAATGTAATTGATCCTGAATTGGCTTTTTGACCAATCACTTTACCATCATGATGTGGCCCCCTCTGTCTTTTCTACAAATATTTCCATGGTAATTGTTCTGATGATTTCACCTTGTTGACTGTATAAATTTAAATGTACTACTAGATTTCACCCTAAGCTAAGGTGATAATGCAACTATGACATAAGAAGTTGCTGGTAGTGAAAGAGAGGGAGACATTAATGAGGAGAAAGGATTGAAGAAGACAGAAGATGGCGATTGGTGTTGCACTTAAATTTTTGAAGAAGGTATGTAGCAGGGAAGCAAGACACTGGAAGAAAGTTCCACAGGTGAGAAAAGAAATGATTGGATTAGAGCTTATAGTTACATTTAGCTATTTCAACAATGAAACAGTAAGACTTAGTTGCCAGTCTAATAGTTTGCTTGAATTCATGTAGCTGAGGTACCAAAGAGAAACTACTCAAAGAAATACTTGTTTGGTACTGTGATCAAAGATGTCAACATGCCATCAAACTAGATTCCCAATTTGTTGTTTGCAGTTTCATGAGGATGACACATGGATTACTGATTTGGTTTGAAAAGGAAAACCAATTCAAAGAAAACCTTTTTTTTGGTTGTTTAATAATCTCCTTTCAGCAGCAATCACAGTTTACTTTAATATTGTCAAATTCCCTTTTTTTTTTCATTTCTGTCTGAATTTCTGAGATAAAGAACTATTTAATTGGACTAATGTTCTCATCTTTTTTGTTACTATCACAATGTTTTAGCTGTTGTGCCCTCTGACCTTCAAGTGCCTACTGATTTGGGTAACATTCAGGAACTTTTAAATTGAGCCTTACAAAAAAAAAATGGCCTGTAGATTAAATAAAGAGATCAGTTCAAAATTCCTTGATGGTTATTCACACCTTGACACCTGAAGAAGGCCAGAGAGAACAACAGCAGAAACCTTGTGATAGTCACAAGAAAGATGAGGAATAATATATATATTTTTTTATTTATTTATTCATTCATTTATTTATTTTTATTTATTTATTTATTTTTTTTTTTTAATGTAAATTTTTAAAAATATTTAACTCCTTAACATGATATATATATATATATAAATATATATATATATATATATATATATATATATATATATATATATATATATATAGTGTGTATGTGTTGGTTAATTTTAATACATTTTAATTGATCATAAAACAAAAGTGACCATCAATAAATAAAAACAATTATAACTTAAGAGACTTAATTTTCAAATGTGTGTGTGTATGTATGTATATATATATATATATATATATATATATATATAACACTTGCTTATGTCACAACACTTATTAGTTCTATGAAACTCACCAAATGTCTCTGCCTACCCTGGTGATAACTTTGTCGAAAGCTTGGACCATATTTCTGGTACTTCTGAAATGAATTTTCTGACAGAATTTCCTTCTTGCCTGGGAAGGTTTATTCATAATTTGGAAAAGTTGATCAGTAAAATTAACACAAAATGAATGTTATTAATAATATATAATATCTGGCCACTCATATCTAAGCATACCTGTCTGCTCTCGGGTGACTAACCAATTCCTGTTGCAGATGCCTTCTTGGGTTCATTTATGTTCGTTCAACCCCTACCAGAGCCCACCTGTGGCTTATACTACAACTATGCTGATTGAAACTTAATTATAGTTTCTGGGGCATGATCAATAGTCACAACATGGGCAGTACTCTCCGATGTTCATTTATGCTGACATGTGACTTTGTGCTAGCACAACCATCAAAGAACAAATTCCATTTAACCAAATTCATTCAGAATGCTTGAGTCACAACCCTTGTGGTTTGGTCTTTTGGGACTTCTCAAAAGTGCTGCATGCTGGAATCTCCTCACCCACCAGGTTGATAACATCAAGAAATTACCTTTCTGGCAAATCAACCATGTTGAGATATGAACCCAGATCTCATGGTTGCAAAGCAAATGCTCTTACCACTGCGATATATATATATATATATATATATAAAAACTGACTGGCAAAGTGCTGTGGTGTTTTTTTTGTTTTTTTTTTTTTATTGTTGGCTGCCGGGACATATAATTTAATGATTGTTTATTTGGGCAACAATCACTCTTTTATACAAGTTTCATTAAAAATATCATATAAATGTCTATTTAAAATGTTTTAACTGAAAAAATTTTAAGGGAATTATTTAAACTTTTAAGAAAGTTTTTTATAAGCAAAATGTCTTGCTGCCGATCTTTTATTAATAAAATTAATATGTCCATTTGTTACTGGCAGTTATTTCATGGTTGATTTTTTTTGATTGTTAACATGAAATGTACTTATAGAATAATATAAATTAATGATGAGATTTACTGTGTTGTTTTTCTTTTCTGGTGTATGATTTTTGGCATTTACTTTTCCTTCAGTGAAATCTGACAGAGTTCCTGTCTTTGAGCCAAAGCCCCCAATTCTTCAGGCTCCAGCTGCTGGTCAGTTGACTGACATCAACTCAGCCAATGTGTCGTCCAGTGCAACAGCAGATAAAAAACCAGCCAATGACCAGGTGACCAAAGAAATGCTTTTGGAATGCATTAAAAGATTACAAGTCTTACCACCATGTTTGCCTTCCATATGTTTTCTGGCTATTACCAGTGCACATCATGGGTAAGTAAAACAACCCTGTGTACTCTATTCTCACCATCTCACTGATCAAAATATACAGGGGTGAGGCAAAAGTTGTGCACCATAGGGATAATTTATTAAATGTATAATTTATTTACTAATTATTTAATTGTTATATGTCCTGTTCAAAATGTCCTCCTTGTTATTCAAAACACATTTCAATTCTGTGCCTGCATGATTCATTAACATGTCGGAAAGTTTCTTCTGTCATTTTATTGCATTCATATTTAATTCTTTAAGTTTCTCAATGTTTTTTGGGCATGTCTGATAAACAACTGATTTCAAATGGGCCTGACAGAAAAAAAAATTCAAGAGTGTGAGGTCTGATGACCTCAATGGCCACTCAACAGGTCCTCTTTGACCTATCCATTGACATCTGTTGTACATGATTTTTCCCTCACCTGGTATATCAATGTAGTAATTAGTTGATAATTTATTCGATAATTTTTTTTTTTTTTTTTTTTTTTTTTAATTCAATATTGTCAAAGCAAAAGAAAACTTGATATATTTTTCTTTTTTTTTCTTCTTTTTTTTTTTTTAACAAGTTATAAAATGAAGTTATTACTGAACCATTGGTAGTTTTATTTTTATTTGGTTAAACACCCTATACTGTAACAAATCAGTTTTTTTCTTTATTGAATAATTTTATGAATAATTTAAAAATAAATTTATTCCTATTGTCAGTAAAACCAAAAAAACCTAAATTTGCATGTGACCATTCTATAAAAGTTGATGTGCCTGAAACCTGAAAATATGGTCAACATTGCTATTTTATTTTTACTCTTCTAATTTGGCTGCTTGCCATTGAAACCTTTTCACAGGTGAAGGTCTTGTTTAGAACCTTGCTAAAGTTTCATATTAGCTCAGGCTGGTAGAAGTCTATAGTTATGGGTGTACCCACTGAGGATCAAACTTTTTGCAAGACTATCTTGCTAATTATTGCTATAATAATATAATGGGCTCTCATTTTACTTCAAATATTATTTTTAGTGGATACCCATATTTGAGTAGAAAATCCTGTTTTTTTTTTTTTTTTTTTTTTTTAACTACATCAGGCAGCAAGAACTCAGATTGGGAGATTGGAGATTTTGAGGAACATGGAACCATATCTTAATTGTTGTTGTTGTTCCCAGGTCTACCCTGATCCAGGGTGGTAGCACCTGTTAGGGTCCCAGCTATGGGAAAATAGCAAATCACCAAACAAACAAAACACTATGAAAGTATGAAAAAATACTAGCAATACATTTTTTATATAAAAATAAGCTACCAACAATATATATTTATAGTAAAATTACCTACAATATGCACATATTAACAAATTGTAGTGACTTCACCCAAATCCATTTAAAATACTACCAAACAACCAACATGAAAGAACTTTCATGACATTAATGATTATATCTGACAATTTCTTAAACTGTATTCCAAAATCTAACTTTAAAGAAATCTACAACATAAAACACACATATCACATATAGTAGGTACCTCCACGAAATCGCTAAAAAATGGAGCATAGTCTGATGAAAAAGACACCAAACTTTATGAAAACAAAATTTTATCGTCTAAATGCTTATTTTTTTATGAAGAGGATAGACCCAATTTTTTTTAATTATTTTAAAAAAAATTTTCCATCTTTTTAGAATATTCTAAATTTTGATTTAAAAAACCTTGTTTCTCTTTGTTGCAACAAGGGGTAGTAAATAACATAGATAACTTTTAGTGCTTTTTTTTTGTATTACACACATTAATTTGGAAAATCTTGCAAAAATAAAAATAATTGTCAGATGTTAATGAAACTTTCAGAAACTATTCAGAGATTATCGAAATTATTATAAATATGTTTTTTTTTTTATTAAAGTCATGGCAGAAATATTTTTTTTATATTTATTAACACCCCCATAACTAATTTTATGAAAAACTCTAGAAATTCGAGCCTATCAACCTTAGTGATTACAATAGTTAAAAGCACAAGGCTTTGAAGAATGCAAATCATGTTTTTTTTTTTGTTTTTTTTTTTAATTGGAGCCAACGTAACTGAAAATCAGCTCCGAATTGTAACATACAAAAATCAATAAAACAAATATATTATTTAATTTCAAATGCTATTATTTGTTTTTAGTTGTTTTTATGAATATGGACAATATTTTCTGAAAGCAAAGAATTTTTCCAATGAAAATTGAATTTTTAATACAATTATTTGTTATTTCTTTAATTATAATAGATTTTTACATTAAGTTTTTAAAAATATTATAACATTAGTTAAAAGCAACATCAACCTTTCAAAGTGTCCAGATGAGATCGTCATTGTCTAGCGCTTTGAAAATTGTATCGTTTGGACCAATCAGAAGAGCCATGGTAATTAAAAAATGTAACTTTGTGCTTATAATCGGGCGGTAATTATAAAGTACGGAAGACCAACCAGAATACAATTTAGTTGCATTATTTGAGTTCAGCATTGTTCTCCGCTGTTAAGGCCTTTACTTTTGCGAAACACGTATGGAGAAGTTAATTTGATTTTTCAATTTCAACTGAGAAGGGTACCTATAAGTATCAGTATCATCTTATGAAATTTAACTACTGCTAAACTTTAATTTATATGATCTTATTTTTATATTAATCTCAGTTATGACATTTTTCCATAAATGAAATATCAAAATTAATAATAAAATGAATGGAAATACAAATAACACATTAAAATGTAATAAATGTACATAAAATTATAGTATTTTATGTACACTTCTGATAAAATTTCATAAGAAAGGTACCTATAAATTAATTAGATACCTTTTTCTTATGAAATTTAATCTCACTCTTAACAGTCTTTTTTAAATTTCTTTATATTTTCCATAAAGCATCGTAAACGTAAAGATGAAAGCTAAGTACAAAAAAAAAAAAATGAAAAATTAGAGCACTGAAAGTTTTCCTTAAAAGTAACGAGGTAAATAATTTGTTCACTTAAATCTAAATAATTTCACTTCCTTCCATCCGTAGAAAAAATTATCCTCCCGTAAGTTATCTAAACGTCATGAATGTGTCTTTCGTCACCTGTCAAGCTCTGCAAAAGGTTATGACCTGCTTTGTTTTATTTTCAAATTAAATTTTTTCGGCGCAGAAGCTAAGTTAAGCTTGATTCAAAATATTTTAAATAAACATAATTTCTGATTTTATTAAAATCAGTTTTGAAAAAATGATAATTGATTTTTAAAAGAATATCAATGATTGATTATCTGTCCCTTTTTTTTTTTTTTTTTTTTTTTTTTGACAAAAAAAAAAAACAAGATTTTTAACAAATTTCAGACGTGCTAGGAACGATTAAAAAATGTAAAAAAAATACCCCCAAAATACTTTGATCTTTTCTTTTTAATAATAATATGAACATTAGACAATAAAAACTTGTTTTTGTCAAGTTCGGCATCTTTTTCATCATGTTATCTCTGTTTGTTTACATTTTCGTGGAGGTACCTAACCTATAGTAATCGTGTCCCCAGAAACATATGCACAAAAGCTGAGTATCATCTACCATTTATTCAATTGTAAAAATAGAACAATATATATCATATTTTTATTCCTTCCTGGCTCCCAAGAAAATTAAATTTCAGCATTAAATGACCCATAAGGAGTTGATGTGCTGTTAAACAGACAACTCATCTACTGGTCTGAGCATTCAAGAAAACTTAATAAAGAGAATGTGCCTTCCGAGTTTTCTCAAATACGCAGACCAGTAGATGAAATAAACACTTTAAAAAAATGGTGTTCTACTCAAATTTGGTTATTCACTAAAATTCACATTTGAAGTAATATGTCAAAAAATAAAAATTGATTAATTCTTCAAATACATATTAGTGTGTGTGTGTTTGTCAATTCATATCAACTCAATGAAAATTTCAAAAGTTCCCATGGTGACCATCTCAGATTTTGATGAAATTTCACTGTGATACATACCTGAGGGAAAACCTGAAGATGAACCTTTATTTGATCCATAGTTCAGGAGTTATGGCCTCTTAAAATTTGCTTGGATTTTCAAGTCATGTGTCAGTAGCATGAGTTGCAAAATTTGACATTTTTTTTGCCTATAGAAAGTAAAACTAAGTGCAGAAAATTCAAAATTCTACTTTATTTATCGGCATATTGATTTGTGTAAAACATACAGGATGTCCCCCGCAACCAAACTGACCTGATTTAAAATGTGAATATCCGAGTAACTACATATCCCATGCTAACGAAATTAAATAGGCTTCATGTTGAACAATAAAAGATTTATCAAAATTTGAACAAGGTATTCAAAAGGGATGTAGATTTTATAACCAATTTCACACAGCTTCACAAAGCTTCAATATGCATACCACCTGTGACATTGGCACACATCAAGTTGGTAGTCCAGCCAAACATGCTGTAGTATAAAATTCTCCAGTGTCTTTGATTTTCTGCTTAAGTTCCTCTGGGCTTGTGGGGAGGGGAGATATAGACCTGTCCTTTCACATAGCATCGTAGAAAAAAAAAATCGTAAGGTGTCAAGTCATGTGAACATGGTGGCCATTTCAACAGCACATTGTCATTTTCACTGGCACACCTGATCCATCTTCCTGGTAGATTCACAGTGAGATGAGTCTGCACACTCAACTAAATTTTAACACGTTTTGTTAAACATTGAAATCATTTGAGCGAGAATTGGCTATTAGACTACAAAATGTTGTCAATTTTTTTGGGACACCCTGTATTTGTGTTCTGTATAGTAGGGATCACTTTGTGAAGTTTCATCAAAATCTGAGATTGTGACCATTGGGTTGCACTGAAATGTCCTTATAATATATACATTATGTTTACATCGGGAGTTTTAAACTCCTGGTAAGGGCCACCTTTGTTGGCAAGGTTGAAGATGAGGACCCAGACTAAGGTCAATCAGCCCCAATGGTGGATGATTACAACAGATCTCAACAGTTGAACTGATGGATGAAAAGAGCTATGCATGATAGACCTACAGAAGGTGCTACTCAAAATTATAGCAGATTCCGTGGCAATCTGTTGCAGTTTCATCACTGGATTCTGCATATCTCATTCCATGTGTGCCGCAGGGGGAAGGGTCATGAAATCAAGTGTATGGGTCATTTTGTGGCAAGTTGACATCTGCCTTAAACTCATGTCATCAGCACTTTCTCCTCCTCTGATTTTCTTTCATGTTCAACCAACTCTTGCAAAGCCAAACAGTGAGAAGGAATGAATGACAAGTAGGTTTGGGTGAAACTGGAAGCTTCTAGTCCTGAACCTGCACATTGGCAGGGAATCTAGTCATCAACACCATCATCATAAAGGAAGGAATCAGCAAAGAAGAAATTAAATTCTTGGACATTACACACACACACACACACACACACACACGTAGAGTGAGTGGCCATAGTTAAATGTAAACTAAATGACAGAACTGTCCAACAAATGGAATTGACAATGTTTGCAATAAAAAGAAAAGAACAGAGCAAAAAACAATATATGTAAGGCAAATTAACAGTAATATGGCAAAAAGCTCACAAACTAAGAATTGGGGTTAACACGCAAGCAAATTTGGATAAGTGAATATAGTTTTCTGTCTTCAAGACAAGACTAACCGAGACTGAGTCAGATGGCGCCAAGAACTCTGCCCTATGATGATGGGATTTCCTCCTAGCCAATAGGCCAGGAGGAAATCCCGTGATGCATTTGTGTGCGTCTATGTATAAATTGGGCAGGTGGGGAAAGTATTTTGCAATCATTCCTTAGCCAAAATGAGAACCAGTAAAAGCAAAATAAATTGTGTTCTCTTTGAGTCCTTACCTCTGACATACAAATCTGCTTTTTTGTGTTCTAGGATAAAATTGTGCTTCATCATGATGTAATTTGTTACTGAGCTGGTCTAGTGGGTCATAATCATAATGTTGTCGTTTAAATTCCCACTCTCTGCATCATACACGACCTTGTGCCAAACTAAGCTTTAATAAAAGACCTGTAGAATAAATCATGGCTTTCTGTAAAATTTTTTGATGTGTTTAATAAAACAAATCCAAATTATGTTGATTTTCTTTTATTGATTTAAAAAATCTTTTCTTTTCTAGTCTCTCCTGTGCCTCTGTATCTGATGACAGAAAGTATGTTGTTGGTGGTTTTGAGGATTCCTCAATTCGATTATGGAGTCTCGGGGGTTCCATAGTAAGGGGTCCCCACCCCAAGATTAACCCTGCCAACATTACTCTTGCTGCTGACTATCTCTCCCATGGAGAGAATGAGTGTGATAAACAGTTTGACAATTGGTAAGATCTGTATGACATAAACTATTTTTGCTTACTGGGAGATACCCTCTTCATCTTTGCTTCTTTCTTCTGGAAATAGGTTTTTCATTAAAGAGTTGTTTTGTTTATTCTGGAAGCAAAAGGATAAACTTTTTTGCAATAGAAACATAATAGCTACACTGAGATGTAGAGCTGAACTTCAGTTTTGTATCCTTCAATGAGTAAAATGTGATCTTATTTCTTTTGCCAGATTTATGTCCCTTGTTTTATAAACCGATTTTACAAACAAAAAACATTACTTACCTAGTATGAAGTTAAATCAGAATATGATTTTTGTAAAATTGCCATTTGATAAAAATGAATAACAACCAAATAAGTTGACCTTTTTGCAATAAATTGAGGTTCTGCTACAGATTAATAATTTATTTCTGGGATTTTTAAATTAAAAAAGATTGTCTTAGATACAAGATGAGTCATTTTTCATGCAATGTTTCTATTTCTTTTGCTATTTGAAAGTTAAAATTAAATGGAAAAAAAAACCAAAACATGAAAAACCATGTAAACCTGAGATGCAAGAAAAGTTTATTTTTATTTATATAAAAGGAAAAAGTGGGAAAATGTTTGCTTTGTTTCTGTTTTTTGGGATTTAAGTCTTTTTAGGACTTCATCAGACTAAATTTGTTATGTTGGTGCAACTACACATGTGAATGAACAAGTGATGCTGGGAATTTAAAAAAAAAAAAAATTTTTTTTGTTTAATTTAAGTAGCTGCACCAAACTAACAAATTTAGTCCAATGAAATTCTAAAGTACAAAATGCATCACATGAAAACTTTCCACTTTGTCCTACACATTTCCCTAATGTTATTATTGATATATATCACCATCTCATATATGGGTGGGTGTTAAAAGAAAAAAAAAAGAAAGAATTTAGATTATATCTGTATGAGGACAATATGAATAAAGACAAAAGGGAAACTTATCTTAGGTGATATGTTCGCCCTTTGAGTAAGATAAGTTTTCCTTTTGTTTTTATTCACATATATATATATATATATATATAAGATTTAAGCCTAAAATACTCTCAGATTATGAAGTCCTTATAGTATAAAATAATTTATACTACCAGTTTGACGGTACTAGCACCTAAACTATCACTGGATAAAGTTTCACTGTATGAAAATGGATAAACTATATGAACAAGAGTAGAAAATACAAAGTTGATACTTTTAGGTAAGCAAAAAGAGAAAGTAAAAATAAGACAAAGGATTTTCAGGTTAGTTGGACAAAAACATAAAAATACAAAAATCCCATAAACGTTGGAAAAGGTTGAAAGAAATAAACAAATACATATATAAACTTCAAATAAATGTAATAATCATAATATATATAAAAAATTAAATAAAAGAAATACTATATTATTATTCTATTTCTTTTAAGCAATATTTACATCTTTTTCAGTTAAACTTAAAATCTGTTGATTTTTTGGAACTTTGTAAAGTCTTGTGGCCAAGCCAGCCTCAAATGTAATTGGCCTGTCTTCCTTTTGATCTTGTTGGTATGACTTAGATAGGGGGAGGGAACATGTAGTCTGGGAATTGTGTGGCCTCCATATACCATCAATCAGGTCTGTGTCTTGCAGAAGTTACCCCATTCTCACTTTGACAAAACAGGGTCCTACCTTTATCTTGCGAGATAGACGGATGCCTCCTACTATATATAAATTTTATTTTCTGTCTTGATAGTTTTTCTTTCACATTTTGAAACAACTTTATCCTGACAGTAATTTTAAATCCTTCAATTTAAAATTCTCTATAATCTTTCAGGTCAATGGACCAAGACCAATCTGTGGTATTAAGGGGACATTCAGGAAGTATATACAATTTTTGTTTCCTGCCAGACCCTGATCCTCTTTACTTGTTATCTTGTTCCAAAGACGCCACCAGTAAGTTTTATTTCTTTCTCTTTTTATAGCTTTAAATAATTCTTATAATCTTTGCATTCTCTGAAAATGTCTACCAAACAAATAGCAGAGCAAATGTAAAAAAAAAAAAAAAACTTAAAAATGTTACTGCAAGAAATATCTTTGAGAAAGCTAAGGGAGATTTTAGTGTTTAAACTTTTAAAGAAGAAAAATATTTAAAAAATGAACATTGTCATCTACAGATGTTTGCAACATTGAGGAGAAAACTGTAGAAAAAAAACAGTTTGAAATCTGGACAATTTAATTAGCTGGCCATCTTGAATATTTACATTCTGAGTGAATTTGCACAATTTGGGGGCAGATTTATTGAAGATATTTTCAATCTTATTTTAAGAACTTATCTGTTATCAAAATGGTCAGATTCTGTCTGCAGAAATTTAAGTTCTTTTTCTATTCTGCAGGAGATTTTTAAAATTATTAATTGCAATAGGCAGAAAAATTAAATATATATTTCCATTATATAAAAAAAAGTATTTGATATTTAAAAAATTAGCTTCTTTGTTCAGATTTTAATAATATAAAAAAAATACATAGCATATTAAATTTTGAAGTGTTTCAAGATAAAACAAAATATTCTTTGTGTGAAAAAAGAAATTCTTTCTTAATTGTGTTTTTTTTTTTTTTTTGTTTTTAAAAAAAAAAGGACAATTTTACAATTTGTAAAGGCATTTAAGTGGTTATGGCAAAAGGAAAATAGAATTTTTCATTGTTAATACTACGCATAAATTATGCTTCTGACCCACTTATCATATATGTACCAATTCTTTTGATAATAATGGATTTCTGCAAAAACAAAAGTATTAATTCTTCGAAATAAAATGTCTGATTACAGGATACCTAAAGTTTTGTAATTATATATAATTTTAACATTACCCCCTCTGCGCCCTCCCTGTTTTCATTTTTAACATGTAAAAGATATCACAATGTTTCTTTTTTTTATTGTTTTCTTTTCTTTTTTTTTATTGTTTTCTTTTCTTTTTTTTATTGTTTTCTTTTCTTTTTTTTTATTGTTTTCTTTTCTTTTTTTATTGTTTTCTTTTCTTTTTTTTATTGTTTTGTTTTCTTTTTTTTTTGTTTTCTTTTTTTTATTTTCTTTTTTTTATTGTTTTCTTTTTTTTTTATTGTTTTCTTTTTTTTTTGTTTTCTTTTTTTTTTATTGTTTTCTTTTTTTTTATTGTTTTCTTTTTTTTTATTGTTTTCTTTTTTTTTATTGTTTTCTTTTTTTTTATTGTTTTCTTTTTTTTTATTGTTTTCTTTTTTTTTATTGTTTTCTTTTTTTTTATTGTTTTCTTTTTTTTTATTGTTTTCTTTTTTTTTATTGTTTTCTTTTTTTTTATTGTTTTCTTTTTTTTTATTGTTTTCTTTTTTTTTATTGTTTTCTTTTTTTTTATTGTTTTCTTTTTTTTTATTGTTTTCTTTTTTTTTATTGTTTTCTTTTTTTTATTGTTTTCTTTTTTTTTATTGTTTTCTTTTTTTTTATTGTTTTCTTTTTTTTTATTGTTTTCTTTTTTTTTATTGTTTTCTTTTTTTTTATTGTTTTCTTTTTTTTTATTGTTTTCTTTTTTTTTATTGTTTTCTTTTTTTTTATTGTTTTCTTTTTTTTATTGTTTTTTTTATTTTTTTTTATTTTTTTTTAGTTTTTTTTTAGTTTTTTTTTAGTTTTTTTTATTGTTTTTTTTTCTTTTTTTTTATTGTTTTTTTTTTCTTTTTTTTTATTGTTTTTTTTTTCTTTTTTTTTATTGTTTTTTTTTCTTTTTTTTATTGTGTTTTTTTTTTCTTTTTTTTTATTGTTTTTTTTTTTCTTTTTTTTTATTGTGTTTTTTTTCTTTTTTTTTTGTTTTTTTTTCTTTTTTTTTTTTATTGTTTTTTTTTCTTTTTTTTTTATTGTGTTTTTTTTTTTCTTTTTTTTTTTATTGTGTTTTTTTTTTTCTTTTTTTTTTTATTGTGTTTTTTTTTTCTTTTTTTTTTTATTGTGTTTTTTTTTCTTTTTTTTTTATTGTGTTTTTTTTTTCTTATTGTTTTTTTTTTCTTTTTTTTTTTATTGTGTTTTTTTTTCTTTTTTTTTTTATTGTGTTTTTTTTTTCTTTTTTTTTTTATTGTTTTTTTTTTTCTTTTTTTTTTTTTATTGTGTTTTTTTTTTTCTTTTTTTTTTTATTGTGTTTTTTTTTTTATTGTGTTTTTATTTTTGTTTTCTAGTTCGGTTATGGGATTTAAAAACATGTAGCAACACAGTCCGTTATGCTGGACATAACTACCCGGTGTGGGACATTGATGTTTGGTGAGTAAGAATTTTAAATACTTCTGTGATCTCAAAAGATTTTATATTTTTTATTTGGCATCACAAAGTATAAAATTTGTAATCTAAGCTTATACAAAAAAAGTGAATATTTTAAACTATGCTTTAATTTCTAAGAGTTAGAAAAAAAAATAAACACTTGGTTTTGGTAAAAAGCAGCATAAAGATCTCTATAGCTAAATATCATCATATTTTTTTTTTTTTTTTTTTTTTTTGTTGCAGTCGAGTTAGCAGCTTGTTTGTCAGTGGTTCCTATGATAGAACAAGCAAACTTTGGTCTACAGATCGAATCTTTCCTGTACGTACATTTGCTGGACACACTTTGGATGTTAGTGTAAGTATTGCCCTTAATTTTGAAAGAAATTAATATATCCCACCCAAAATAACTTCATGGACCAGTGTTTTCTTAGAGACATTCTTTTTTTTTTTTTTTTTTTTTTGTCAGGGAAATTACAAATCTAGTTACTCAAACTGGGAATAACAAAGTATTTTGATTTTCGCTCAAATTTGTCTAATTTCTGTAATTATTATAGTGTTTGGATGCACAGCCAGATTTTAGCATAAACTTTTGTATTTTGGCATTCCCCCCCAGTTTTTTTTCTTTTTCAAGGTTAGCCATGATTCTATTATTGTAACGGGAAAACAGTAAATACTAGCAGTAGAGCCCGGCGTTGCCCGGGGATGTAACAGTAAGAGATAGATCAAGTATTGACCATCATAAAGACTGAAAAATAAAATTGGCAAAGATTATTGCTTAAGCTTGACGGACACACATGTCTTAATTAGTTTTTTTTTTTTTTTTTTTTTTTTTTTTTTTAACTCAAACAAAAACATTGTTTTCAATCGTTATGAGTCTACTGATTGAATAGAATTTTATTATAAACAATTGTCTTGTAAATGGAATTTTTAAAGCATTCTGAATGTAAAAATAAAGAAAAAAGTGTGCAAGACAATAAGAAACACTACCTGCCAAAAAAAAAAGTGAAGTTTTGTTGAAATCGGTTGAAAAATGTAGGAAATCCGATCCCATATATAAACGAACACGCACACACAACCTGGGTATAACTCGATATGAATTGTCCCCCTTTCATTCTCGTGATGCCTCTTGTGTTTTCAAATTGATTTCATACAAAAACAATTGTTTTTCCAATTTTTGGCACTGTCAGAACCACCGCAAGGTAATTTTATGTAGTCCTGTGAAGTTTTGTTGAAATCGTTTGAAAAATGTAGGAAATCCAATCCAATATATAAACGAACAGACACACAACCTGGGTTTTATAATAAGTATGATTATTATTTATTTTTTGTGGGTGTGTTTGTTTCAAATTTCATTTCTCTGCCTGGTTCACAAGTTTTTGGAGATTGTGACAAAAAGAATAATTTTAGACTTAATTATTCTTTTTTGATTACAATAACAATGAACGTTGAAACCATTCAGCTTTTGAAATTTTCTTTTTTAAGTTTTACACTAGCTGACCATTGTATGCAGTCAATGTGCCATAAAACCACATTTAATTTTAATGGCAACAAAGATTTGCACTTTTTGTTATGTGTAGTTCTTATACTAAATCTATTTTTTTTTCCCTGCTCTCTAGCGTGTGAAGTTCCATCCAAATGGCATGTATGTTGCTACAGGATCAACAGATCGTAGTGTACGATTGTGGAGCATTAATGATGGGAAATGTGTACGTCTCATGCAAGGTCATCGAGGAACAGTCCTGGCTCTGGCTTTCTCACCCAATGGCCAGTATCTTGCCTCTTCGGGTAAAATTTGTTTTCATTAAATTTTTATCTATTCATTAGAACACCCCCAAACAACATTTGAGGTAGCACTGAATTATAAGTAGCAGCAAACCAGTACCAAGACAATCGGGTAATGGGAAGAAAGTGCAGGGAGAGGTGGATTTATACCTTTTTTTTTTTTTTTTTTTTTTTCCCCCCACCTTGAAAGTTCATTCAATCAGTCAACAGCCATCATCAAAACTTCTCTGCTATCTCCATTGATTTCATTGATATAAGAATTTGAAATGATTTCTAACTGACATACACACGTTCATTATTTCTAGCTATGACAGCATTTGAAGAATATTTTTGTTGATACATTTTATCCTCCACTTCTTCAAAACTAACAACAATAGTAAGAAATACCTGGGTGACAGCTTTGGGAATACCAGGTGTGCTGTAAGCTTGTATGTGTGGGTAAGGTATAATGACAAATTCTAATTCCAATCAGGTTTGTTATATTCACTTATCAGCAAATCTTCTCTCCTCTGCTATGGGTTAATTAGGATTTACCAATAAAGAATTCTTGAAACTATTTCCTGGCTTTAAGCGACCTGCAAAAAAAAAGAAAATGAACAAACAAATGACACAAATGGCAAGCAATTCTTGATATTTTATATGCTGTGTCCGTTCAGGATGTAGTTGAAGTTGATCCTATCTCTTCTCATCTTTTTATCTTTTGTACCTCTAAGCAATGTCTCTGACTATCCTTTTCATTCCCTGTTAGGCCAAACATTTAAACAAGCTTTCTTGTTTGCGTTCAATATATTCTGTGAGTGTTAAATTCTCCAAGCCCTCTTTCCTGATATCCAAGAATTTATTTTCTAAGTTTCCTTTTTGTTCCTCATCTGTTCCTTCCATAATAGTGTCTGCAGATTTCTGTAGAAGCATGTGTCATTACCTCAAGTTTTCACTTTATCTGTTAAGAAATTGTCCTGCATTTGCTACTATATTGGAGTTTTATATATTAGTGTTTCAAAATATTGCAACAAAATTAATCAGCTTGATTTGAAGGATTTGTTAAATGAAACGAAAAAATGAATCTGGAAAGTTGAAATCGGGGCTGTGGAGATGATGCCATCTAGCTCTGCTATGGGTTAAAAATTTGAATCTCGTCCAATGACTAGTCTTTTAAATTCCCACAAGTTAAAAAATAAGCCAAAAGAAATATCAGATCCAAGTTGCTAAAAAATTGATACTAATTAAGTAGAAAATATATTGCATATTTCTGCCTCTGATAGAAAACAATGTCAATTTATCATCCATCTTTTAATATTTTTAATATGAGTGCTGAAATGTTCTCAGCTCAACAAAGAAGAGATTTCAAAATAAATCTTGGAAGTGGGTTGGGCCAAGAATTCATTTGTAATAATAACTGTTTTAACTTTCAGGTGATGACAGAAAAATCCGTGTTTGGGATTTAAATACAGGAAATTTGTTCAAAGAATTCCGTGGTCATTTTGATACAGTTTACTCATTAAGTTTTTGTCGAGATGGTTCCATGCTTGCGTCAGGTAAGTCTTTTGAAATGTTTAATAAAATTTCTTTCAGATGACGAGTGTAATCTATAAGAAAAATAAGGAACATTGTAGATAACGATCTGAAATCAGATTGATGTAGATCAACTATTATTTCTCTTAACCAAAGGGAGGTGGTGGTGGGGGAGTCAAGAGAAATAATAGTTGATCTACATCAATGCCAGAGTCTCTCAGTTTCATAAAAGTACTTTTATGAAACTGAGAGACTCTGGCATTTAGGGTGTTTGTAATTTCACCTTGATTCATAAAATGCCTAACTAAAGTGAATCCTTTTTTTTTTTTTTTTTTCCTCCTGTCTTACACAATGTAAGAAATAATATTTGAAGTTTAGAGAAAAAAAAGTTATTAAAAAATATAATCTTATCTTTTAACTTAATTTGTCTTTGGGATTGATATGTGACAAGTTTTAATTCCTAGTAAAAACAAAAAAAAACTCCTTGAAGGTTTGGTTGGTTTAACTTGTTTGCACATTAGTCAGAAAACTAATTTGGGACATGGGTGGCGGGGAGTATAGAGTTAACAATCTTAAATCCCTGACTTTGTAGAAAGTTTGTTCAAAAATCTCACATCACATCAATTTTTTTGTAATGATTAAAATTGCTGAAAGATGAAACATGTCTAGAAATTTAACAAATTTGTTTATGAACATTTTAAAAAATATAAACTGGTATACTTACAAATACTGGTGATCCAAAAGTTTTTTTTTTTTTTTTTTTTTTTTATATATTCCCAAAAATTGGTATCCCCCCCATACAAGGCAGTAATGCCACTAAAACACAAAGGAGTTACAGGGTGTGGAAGAATTAGGGAGAGAAACGTTAATGATGAGCAGAAAGAGAAAAGAGTAATCAGGAGGATATTAGATAGCAAGTGACATTGCATTTAAATTTTTACACATTAAAGTTGGCTGGAAACTACGAAGCTGGCAGGGAGTTCCACATGCGAGAAATGCAAGAGAAGAAACTGTTAGCATAGAATTTACTGTTACATCTAGCCATTTCAACTGTCAATTGATGGGATCTCGACCAATCTAGTAACGTGCTTAAATTTGTGAAGTCTAGGTAGTGTAGCAAAAACCTCATCAGAAGAATTACTATGAAAGTATTTATAGAAAAGACAGAGGCAACCTTATGGCAGTAGGAAAGTGATTGGAGCCAAGCTGCCAGATCAGGACCAGTAATATTGCCGATTCTTTGGATCTTACCGAAGAGCTCAAGTTAAATAGCAGAAGCACTGGACCATATATGGCAGCAATATTCTAAGAATGGTAGACTTATAGATATGTAAGATAGATTCTGGAGAGAAAATTGTCTTGCTCGACAGTGAATTGAATTTCTTAGCAGCTGACCTAACAATGGATTCGATATTGTCTTTCCACTTCATATCAGTAGAGAACATTAACATCAAAGTTCTCTTTTTTGTATTCAAATTTTTAATATACAAAATTATATTCTTATTCGAATCAGATGTGTATGCATGTGTAGTAGCAACAACAAATACAGGTTTGTCACAAGATACGTTATGTAATTTATCTAATAGATATTTTTTCTTTCTTGCTCAGGTGGTTTGGATGCCTCAATACGAATATGGGATGTTCGCAAAGAAGCAGAATTTAACCCTGCCAAGTAAGTTGAAGCCAAACCAAAAGGTTCTCATAAAATAATTGCTTGTGCATGAATTAAAATATTTTAGAATTTTTTTTTCTTCCGTAATCCACATTCTGATTAAAAAAAAAAAAAAAAAAAATTAGCAACTGAAAACGGAGTTATTTCCCCTAAACCTACTTTTAGTACTAGAGTAATTTTATTTTATGATAAAAAGATTTATTTTTTTTTTTTCTTTTGTAGTGCTGACAGCATGGCGTCCCCAGAACAGCTGGCCTGCTACCCGACCAAGTCAACTCCAATTCATTTCTTAAATTTCACCAATCACAATCTGCTGTTGGGAGCCGGTCCTCTTATCTGACACCCACTGACACCCCTCCCACTTCTTTACTCATCCTCCACCTCCTCTTCACATTGTCATTCAACACACATATTTATTTTGTAAATGATTTTGCAAAATATATTAATTTGTAATAATTGCTTCTTTTGACTTCATTATTTCTCTTTTTAATCAATAAAGAAGTTTTTGTATTTTAGATTTTAACTCCTTTCAGGAAAATGAAAAATATACTTAACCTTAAAAACTTAAAATTATTCAGAGATGCTATAATCTTACACACGTCTACATATTCAACCTTAATATAAAAAAGTTGCAGCACAATGAATACAGAAGACCAGGATTTTGGAACATTGACACTTGCTCTTACAAGATGCTCTGGTTAAAATTCCATGAGTACAACAATATCAGTTGAAATTTTTTTTATTTTTTTTTTAGCAACTGTACTAAAATTTTATTTAAATTTTAATCAACTCAAACCGAAAGAAAAAAGGAAAATTAAACAAAACCATGTTACTAAATCCATTATTTTATACTGTATTCAAAATTTCTACTAGTTGTGTTACCTTGAAGTCTCTTTCTATTTATTAGAGATGAACATAAAGAAAAAATTATTTAAGCAACTCCAGTCAAAACTTTTACACAAAGATTAAGTGGACTGGCCAAAACCCTAAATTGCTTTAAAAAAAAAAAAAAAAAAAAATTTATTATATGTCCAATTGACTTCCTCCCTCAGGTTTGCTAGCATTTTACAAATTGGCTGTTTAAAAAAAAAAAAAAAAATGGAGCACAACTGATGTTTGTACCCATTACCTACTACCCTTTAGCTACTGCCCTTTAGCTACTGCCCTTTGCCTACTACCTTTTACCAAAGATTAACTTGCCTCATGGTATTGACATTTTCACTAGCATACAATAAGTACTCAGAATTTGTTTGAAATTAGAGATTTTTAAATGTATTCAATTGCAATATTTCACCCTGTAAAGAATAATAATAATGCATAAATGGGCAACACTGAATTTAAATGATTCTGAAAAGGTAGAGGTTCCCAAGCATTTCAACAATATTTTATGGTAATTGCATCCTGATATATGGAAACAAGATGTTAAGAAATTCCTAGTTTATTAAGCTAATGTCGATGAGTGATTTCATGAGAGCCTTTGAGTCATAGCAGCAGTGTGTATAGCCAGATGGAGTTCATTCCTTTTCAGGCTAGTTTTAAAGTGAGAGTTGTCTTTCTAGATTGGTCACCCTGTCAAGGCTAAATAGCTTAGTTTCCCTGCTATTTAACCCATAGCTGTGGGGTAAGAGATGGGTTTATATCTTAACCAAATGCATTAGTGTAACTACTTACTGGTTACAAGAAATAAGATTCACCATTTCATACTGAGCCAGTGAAAACTAGAAATAAATAAGCAATACAAAAGACATGACCAAAGAAAATCCATTTGAAAAAAAAAAATATAAATGACTATGACAATACTTCAAACGAAATGGCCTAGAATGTCTAGAGATGGTAGTAACGGGGGGGTGCTAATAATTGACCTCATACAGACCAGCTGTAAGGAAAAGGTGGAAATGAGTGGTGGGTTGCTTCCTTAACCCTAAAAAGAGTCGGGGTAGGAAACTCAGAAAATTAGTTAGACATACAATAGAGATATATATTTTCTGGAACATTAAAAATTATTCTCATTATTGTATGACACTACTACTATACATAGTGACACCCCTAGGGTTGTTGGTGTCTTGGGCAAGCTGAACTTCAGCATCCTTACAAGTAGAATTTTTAACAAAAAAACTGAAAACTTAGAATAATGAGTTTATTACAATATACAGTGTAACCCGGATATAAGAGAGTTGTTGGGACCGGAGAATAAGTATCTTATATCCGGGTTTGGTCTATTTTGTTTAGGTAAGTATGGGAATAATTTGGGAGCAGAGAAAATCTCTTATATCCGGGTTTCTCTGTACATGCTAAAGAAAACATTCATTATCCTCTCTAAAAGCATTTTTTCTAGCCTTTAGATTTGCAAATCTTTTCATTGCACTTTCTATACCTATCTTCTTTACAAGATCATTTTCTATTAACAAAATAGCCAAAGAATTTAATCTGTCTTCAATCATGGATGACTGCAAGTTTTTTTTATAAGCTTTAGTTTTGGAAGATACCAAACACATGACATGGCACCCTCGGCCTTGATGGAGGCCCGGGTAACTGTTCGAGTTGCCAGTACCTTGAGCTGGCCCTGACTTTACAACTATTAAGTAACAAGGTTTCTAAGCCTGGTGACGGATATTCTGGGCCTTTCGTTGACCGCTACAACTTCGTTTTAAAAATGTGAATGTTACAGACAAGTCTCGCCTATATACATTACGCTACCAACCCATCCTTATCAATATAAACACTAGCATACATAACAATTACATAGGGCTACATCTGTAACAAAAACGAAGAGAGAAACAAAAAAAAGTGACTAGAGGGTTTTTAGCTGTTCTTCTTCGCCGTCGGTCGCCTCAAAGAAATGAATTGCGAGACTCCTTTTCTCGGCCGTTACACCGGGCAGTCATGAAACGGACACCCAAATCAAACGCGCCTACTTCAACCGCCTCTTGGTCTGCCAGTCTATTCACACGTCCGACTCTGTTTCACGAAGTCCGCCGAAATGACTCGCCTTCTGCTGTGCCGCTGACGCCTCGCCTTTTTTTACTTGTTGACTGTTACCAGCACACATAAAAATTTGAGCAATCTCGTTTTGGGCAAGACCGGCGTGCACGAATCGCGTCCCCGACAGCAGCCATGTTACCTTTTGGATTTGTCATGCAAGCAAGACACGTTCGCACACGTTTCGAGCTCCGTGGTAAATCATCACAACATCTCTTTAGTAAAGTGCAATTTCTGGATAAGCAGGTTGTATTGAATAAACATTGATGTTGGAAAGCACAAAAATGGCTAAAGTTAATTGAGTTTAGAATTCAGATAAAAAAGTCACAGGACAATGTTTGCACTTTCTGCATCTTTCTTTAATAGAAAAGTTAACTATCGAATTCTCAGCAATTGGATTTAGTGAAAAATAATTTAAAGCCTTATAAGGTCCTTTTTAAAGTTTCCACCAAAATATATACACGGACACGTGTAGGCCATTATACGAAGATAGTCATGCTGAATTAATTTAAATGTTTAAATAAAGTTTTTTTTTTTTTTTTTTTTCTCGCGAAATTAGGTGTCCAGAATTAACCTATAATGGAAGAAAAGTCGAATTTTGTTGACTATTTTAAGATTCATCGGATTTTTTGCTTTATTTATTTTTTTTCAAAAGCAATTCATTGTAACAACAAAAGACGGGCGATCACATGACCTCCCCACGACAAAACGAATCCATTATGCATTAAATAAATAAATTTGTAACTACAGTTTAAAAAAAATCAATATAATTAAATTTAAATACAGTATTAGATCTTTTTTTTTGTTAATTCACTTCAAATAATGTAAAGTTACTTATCCCAAATATGAATTCACCCCAAGAAATTATAAATTTTAAATCAAAGTTTGTGGCTTTATTGAATTGTGCCACTTTCGAAATTATAAATCGAAATTTGTTTCGCTTGCTCCTCTACAACTCCAAGATGAAAAATTACCAGAAATTGGAGTTATTCCCATTTTTTAAGTGTGTTTAATTTTCCTCAACTGTAATCTTAATCCCTAATCCGATGGGAACAAAATCTCTTCTTTTATGTGCCGTGTCCCTTCAGGACGTTGGCGATCATGGTTCTTTACAATTTCCAGTCTTTTGTGGCTCTTGATAAATGTTTTTTGCTATCTCCCCCAAACCCTGCTCCGTCATCCATTTTACTCAAACTCACCAGGTTGGCTATGTGTTGTTTTCCTCTGTCCCTCTTGCTTTCAATCTGTCTCCTTGCGTATCAAGACCTCTTTCCTCATGATGTGTCCGAGAAATTTCAGCTGTCTCTTCACGATAAGTATGTGTCCCCGCCCTTTTTTTTTTCATTGTCTTTAGAACTTCATCGTTGCTCACAAGTTCGGTTTATGGGATTCTCAGCATCCTTCTTTTTGTTGCTTCAAGTCTCTTCATATGTGAGAAGATTATCCAGCATTCAGTATCATATTGGAAAACTAATATTACATAATAGTTCAGTACTCTTTTCTTTGTTTCTAACGAAATTTTTCTTTTTCTTAATACTTTGCTTAACTTTTGGAAGGCATCTTTCGCTTTCCAAATGCGTCTTCGGATTTCAATGTCGTACTTTCCGTCCTCTGTTAAACCGCTTCTCAGATATTTAAATTATTATAATTATTTGATTTTGGTATTTACATGTTGGAATATTCCTTTTGCTAACAACCATTCATTCTGTCTTCTTGCAATTTATATTTATCTCTTTTTCTCTCGCTTTCCGTCATTACGTTCTGTAGGAGTTCTTGTTTCCTTTCTATGTCTGCTATAAACACTGTGTCATCTGCATATCTCTTGTTAAGATTGTGGCCGCCAATAATGAATCCTGGTAGGACTTCTGTTCTCTCAGAAATTCCTACAATCTGTAAAATAAATGTTAAAAGCCTCAGTCGTTGCTAATCGCTATCACTTATTGATCAATGGAAAGACGTAATGAAACAGAACAGAATAATAGCTTATGCTTCGTTGCCAAAGGTAAATTGTGTTTATTATGTATAAAATATAATGGACATTATAGGTTAATGTGATGTAATTTATAAGATTTGAAGTAATGGAGCTTTTAATCAGTCAGTATTTAAAATAGAAATAAAGGAAAAAAAAATAATACTACAATTGGTTGGGAAAATCTGCTTATCAAAAGCGGAATTATACAACAGAACATCAAAGCTGAAACCCAAATCGATGTCACATGTTAAGGCCAATAAAGCATGACTGTACAAAAATGTGTCTTGTCTCTTGGGACTCACTTGCGAAAAGCGCTCAAGCAAATAGAAATGGAATGACCAAAATACTAAACAGAATTATCGCTTAGGATGAAGTGATTGGTACCGTGGTAAAGTCATTGTGGGTTACCATTTACAGTACTGGAAGTCAAAAGTGACAAAAAAAAAAAAAAAAAAAAAAATCATAGATCAGAAACGTTTCACTACGGCTGTTAAAACAAATGGGAAATCATTAAAGAAAGGAGCCACATAAGATTATGTGAACGCATGAGGGAGTGAAAATGGAATTATATAGGTATAGGAGTTATGAGTGTTTTGTATACAAAATATAGTAATCGCTTCTGGACCATGTGGTGAAGGAAAGTGCGTTTGTTTTCACTACTAGAAGGAACGGTTTAGCCGTACAAATATATTTCGTCACTGACCGCAGCATCAAAGAATGGGCAAAATTAGTTTATCAACTCTGATTTTGGTTGATTTTCCATCTGTTTATATAGACATTTATAGATCTGCCTTTGGAAAGGCCGCTCACTTCTCATTGCGGCTTTATATCCTGGTTGTGCAAACTGTCGATTTTTATCGTCCATTTGTTTTTAAAGATGGTGAAATTTTGGTCTTCTTATTTTGATTTATTTCTCTATCACAACAAAAAGACATCAAACATGAACCCAAAGAGAATCAGACAGTATATGATATCCCACCTATATTACTCAACATCAAACTGTCGAAGTCAATAAAACTTGACTAATAGATTGTGGGTAGGGACACTGCTAGCCTTAAATGCATCATCACTTGTTGCTAGTATTATATGAAATTGTGGAGGCGTAACCAGGTGTTGGCGGTTCTCTCCAAAGCTACAAAAAGATATTGCAAAGCTACCTATAAAATTTCATCAACCCAAGTGAAAGTAACTTTTATGAAAGAAAGAATCGTTCCAAGATTTACTTTTCCAAAAAGTGATGAAAGAAATTTGCCATACCACAAACTTTTCTCTTTGGCCGTTGAACCAAGCCATTTTCATATCACTAAGGCCGTTGAACCAAGTGAGAAAACATGAAAGTACGCAGAGATTAACCCAAAGTGAATATTTTCTTTAATTAATAAAAGACGTCCATTTAATATGCATTCTACCAACGCCAATCAACTTGAAACTGAAAGACGAGAAGATCTTGTCCGATTCAAGGAGACTAAAATTCTTGCCGAGATTACCAAAAAAAAAAAAAATGTTGCGAAATTGTCAATAAAATTTTGTAAGTGACCTTTCTGGGAAATACACACACACCCACACACGATAATAAAGTGGAAAAATTCTTATGATTCGTTTCGTCTTTTAGAACGTCATCGGACTAAATTTGTTATGTTGATGTGCCAGAACGAGGGATACTGGGAATTTTAATTTCTTTTTATCTAACCGATTTCATTTAGATTCTTTTTCTTGTCATCACATTTGTTATTGGATATTCTACAATGTGATAATAAACGTTCTGCCAGGAATGGTGAAATTTTGTAAGAGTCAGGGCACAAATTTACTGTAGATGACCTTGAGAACAAGGCATTCTCTAAACATTTTTATCATAGTGAATTGTTTTCTTTGAGTAGCATTTTTTATGTCAAAATTGTAGTCAGTCTCGTTATGGTGGGCAACCAACGTATTTAATGTATTGTTTTGTAAAATGTTCCTTTCTCCTATGTATTATTTGTGACAATTATTACATGCGATAGAGTAAATTCCGCCGCTATGATTGCTCCTGTCAACGAACGTTACCACTCCAAGCCTTAGCTAACCACCTCGGCTATCCAGCTTCGACATCACCCAGCTTACAAGCCTTCATTTTCGCCGACGCTGTCACGTCGGCAAATACCAACCACGCCAATCCGACATCACTTCGCCAACCCACCGCCGTCACTTTGTTTGTAGTCGTCTCCGCTGCCCCGTTCTATAGAACAGGCCTACCAGCCAACGAAATCGACCCTCCGCCATGACCTCAATCAACCAACACAGTCACCGACCATATCTTGTGACATTGGTCAAACCAGCAAGAGAAATATGTCAGTTTCCGGCGCTTTCCTAACGACCGGACATTAAAACTGACATTTCCACCTATTTTCGTCATATTTTTACGACGTACTAAACAATGAAGTTTGTTAAAAAATCTAATCCTCGTCATTCTTTTTCTCGCAACCAACGCTATTATTATAACAGTTGCAATTTCTTTCTACGATAGACTGGTTGCTACACAAGGCTATAGGACTCAATCTGTTCTGCTATCCAATCCATAGCTTGGGGTGAGGAGAAGAGATGGAACTTTTCCCAAGGTTATCTGTGCGTAAATGAATGCAACATTTCTCATGCCGAGTCACATCCACTTCATGAGGAAATCATTTGAAGTCTTCTGGTCGGTTAATACCAAAGATTTCTCTTTACTGAATTAATAGCTTCTTATGAAGAGAATATCGATTGGTTAGATCAAATTAAGTTGAAAAAGCACCAAAATCTGTGGGATGCTAACGTTTTATTGTCAGTTCGATATCTGACTAAACTCGGATAGGAATAAACTTAAAAAAGGAAATAAATAGTCCGAAATACACAAAAGTAAAAACAAAAAGGTTTAAAGAACTTTCCATGGTCTTATATATATATATATATATATATATATATATATATATATATAATGTTCCCCATCAAAATATATCGCAGAAAAGCATTTTTGAAACACGGAGATGGGTGTTCTTATGGTGTGTTGACTGATTTATTGATAACTTAATTTTTGGCATTTTTAAATAAACAGTACATAAGTATAAAAATTACTTGGAATACAAGGTGAACACCTTTTTATATGATGTCTTACCTATCCACCCAGCAATGTTAAAAATTTATGAAAATGATTCTAAGTAATTAAATAGGTGATGGGTAAACAGATGTAAAAAAAAAAAAAGTAATTATTTTTGCCTGGCCATTTTGAAAGAAACATTTGACAAATAATTTCATTCCTTTATGAATAAGTTCTGAAAATTTCAAAAATATGAGAAATAACAGATTTTTTTCAAGAATTACCAAATCAATGTGTTTTTCAGCTCAAAAAGTTGCTTAAATTTGCCATACTAATTTTTGGGTAACCGTTGATGCAAGAAAAACAATTTTTAACTAAGAGGATTAAAAACTATAATTTAATAATAAAAAGCCTTTGTTCTTTACTGTTAATAATAATAATATTTCAACGATAAAAATGTTTTATTAAGTTTGGGGCATTTTGTCATATACATACACACACACACATATATATATATATATATATATATATATATATATATATATATATATATATATATATATATATATATATATATATATGTATTATATATATATATATATATGTATATATATATATATTTTATAATATATATATGTATATATATTATTTATTTATATTATATGTATATAATATATATATATGTATATATATATATATATATATATATGTATATATATATATATGTATATATATATATATATGTATATATATATATATATATATGTATATATATATATATATATATATATATATATATATATATATATATATATGTATATATATATATATATGTATATATATATATATATGTATATATATATATATATATATATGTATATATATATATATATATTATTAATATATTATATATATATATATGTATATATATATATTGTATATATATATATATGTGTATATATATATTATATTATATATGTATATATATATATGTATATGTATATATATAT
>OZ010597.1:75748812-75826312 GCA_963932145.1 Acanthosepion lycidas | reverse complement strand
ACATTTAGTTCTTCCAAATTACTCCGTGGCTCTTGAACTTTGTACTAAAGCATCACGCTGCGAGATGTGGATGACTGTATTCATAGGCTCCATAATTATTTTTATGTGGATAACCTAGTTAAGACTTGTAATAACACCCAGGAACTAAAATCTGAGTCCGTAAAGAGCATGAGTGAAGGTAATTTTTAAATTCGTTCATGTAACACCAACTGCAGTGAAATGCGAGAGAAAATGACAGATGACGGTAATCTTGTGAAACAGTTGAAAAGTTCTTAGTCTATGAATACAATCCCTACTAAGACATCGCGTTTCTCATCATTTCAATGAACCCGAGGTCAAATATGTGTCAAATATGTGTCGAACTGAGCAGTACTCAACCGGGCTCCCTGTTGAACGGGTCCTGAAAGTAGTCACGAAAAGCCTCACATATAACCGCGTTTGTAGTCACGGTCCGATTATCCGGCAATGTGACGCACGCGACATTCCTAACTTCCTCTGCACAGAATTCAGTGGCCATATTCGTTGCCTTGGAAGACATTCTTTTTAAACTAGCCCTAACTACCAGAGTCTGATCCTTCTTGATAAGAAGGGAGGGCAACTCTCACCTAATTAAGGCTACGTTTCGACTAGCACGGGATTTAATTGCCCGATCAACGTTTTGCTCGCAAGCCGTTTGCGACGTTAATCTATCTCGATTGAGTCGACGACAATATTCAGCAGCAAACGACCTAATTTTCGATTTTAATTTATCCCATCACGTGTTCCCAACCACAGGCCCCGTCAATTTCCGAAACCCTAGAGAAGAGCTCATTCAAACAATTACCATAAAAGTATTTATAGAAAAGACACAGGGTGGGAACCTTACGGCAGTCGGAAAGTGTCTGAAGCCGAGACGCCAGATTAAGACCAATAATATTGCTGATTCTTCTTTGGATTTTATCAATGAGAAAATCAAGTAAATAGCAGGGACACCGGTCCCTATGTAGCAGTAATATTCTATGCATGGACGTATGGTAAACTTATAGATATGTAAGATAGATTCTGGTGGGAAAAATTGTCTCGCATGACACGGTGAACCAACTTTCCTAGTATCAGTCACTTGCTCTATACGTCAAAGTTGTCCGCTTTTGCTTTAAGTTCTTGAGATGGAACCTTTCTTTCGCAAGTTAAAGACGAATCCGATCCTAAACCTTCCCCTATAAAAAAGGGCAGTTTCTACAGGAAAAAGACAAAGAAGCCCGTTATCAAAGGAAAAAGGAAAAGGGAAAAGAAGTATTGTCAAGTTGTCCTACAACACGCGGGAGGATGTCTGACGGATGTCCTCAACCAGACGGATCGTGAGAAAGACTATGGCAACAGAATCAAGGACCTCAAAATTTTGCTCTCCATGTAAAAATGTGAGAGACGAGGACCTTGAGGATCCGAGGAATTTTCCCAAAGCAAAGAAAGTCTTAACAGTTATCAGGATTGGCTCAGGAGCTCGACAGATTTGAAGCATGGTGAAGGAAGCTAATAAGGCTTTCAACATGACGCCCCCGTTAGCCATATATTGAAACGGGGACACAGCCAAATTCAACAATTTTTGTTGTGGTGGGTCCCCATTTTGGCTTATCCCATCCTTTATAAAGCTCTAAACTTTCCCTGAGACATCGGTGGCATATCCCGTGACGGCATCAACAAAACTGCCATAGGATCAACCTCACCCCGACAATGTTTAAGGAAGATGCTCAATCCCAAGGAAAGCGTTTTTTAATGGCTCTTTGGTTGGCTAGTTTGAATGTCCGGGTCCCGAGATCTGAGTCTCGCATGACGAGAATCGTTCGTGATCTTCAGCGTCTCAGAGACTCATTTGATTACCAGTGACTCTGATAATATTCTTAGTGGTTTCAGTTCTATTTAGTATACTTTGATAGTCGCTTCAGAGGTTTTTTTTTTTTTTTTGGCTGATCAGCAGGTCCTCGAGCCGTTTTTGATGACAGGTAGTTTTAGCGGGTGATTGTAACGCCGTCCTTGATCCCGATATAGATCGTGGTGGGTACAGATCGGGTGTTAACAATGGGATGTAAAACCATTTCGAGATTTTATCGAGTGGTCTAATCTGGTCGATAAGTTTAGAAATGAACACCCCAGGGAATTAGTGTGGATGTGTACAAATAGTGACGGCCTGGATTCGGTAGTTCGTGCGAGCTAGCTCGACCGGGTTTTACTTAAGAGAGTCGATTTAAAGCATAGGCTCGCTCAGATTCGGGTAAAATTAAATAAGTCTAAGCCTAGATTGACTGCTTATTGGAAATTAAACACGTTGTTGTTCGAGGTGGCGGATTTTCGTGACCATTTTTTTATTAATATTAATGTGGGAACTGACGGTGAGTGTGGTCGGGAATAATTGATGGGGCCACCTTAAGTCTATCATTAGGTCGTTTGCGGCTGATTATAGTCGTAGGCTTAATCGAGATAGATTAGCAGCGCAAACGGCAACCGAATCTAAACTAGAGGGTGTCCTCAAATTGGGAGATAATGGGGAAGTAACTGTAGGGACGAGCTGGCCTCCTCGCTTATCAAGAAATACCAAGTTAGGGCTCGGTTAAAAAGAATGCTCCCCAAAGCGACGAACTTGATCGCTGAATTGCATCTGATCATCACATCCCAATCGTCACATTGCAGGACGGGAGACGGTTGCCTGCAAACGAAGGCAGTTGTGATACTTTTCGGTCCTTTTTTCAGGAACTATTCACCAGGGAGCCCGGACTGAGTCTGCTTTAGCTGACTTTCCCAGTTCTTGAGGCGGCTGAGTGTGAAATGGGACATCACGAATGAGGAAATCTGGGAAGCGTGGAAACAGGTCGATCAAGACAAAACTCTGGGGATAGATGGTCCATTCGACGAGGTGTTCTTGAGACAGTCGCCCGTGTTTGTTCCTCTACTGGCACTGATGTTCAACCATTGGTTGAAGAATGGGAATATACCCCAACGCTTCATTAGAGGTGTCATCAAGTTGCTACGTAAGAGCAACAATGGTAAGGGTCAGGATAGGAAATTTTCGACCTTTAATTCTGCTTAATTAGCAAAGGTCATAGCAAACTTCAGCTTGTCCTTGTTTCTAACAGAATTGTTCTGTGAGGGGTAGGACTATTCAGGACAATCTTCATTTGGTTCGCCTAATCGTTGAGAATTTGACGAAAAAAGCGCGCTGATCAGTCCAAGGCATTTGATAGGATGGATCATCGATTTCTGGAAGCTATGTTCGTTTCTGTCGGTATCGGGTCGTACTTTCGCTCGGTCTATTCGCCAAGGTTGTCCGCTTTCGCCGATGCTTTACGTCTTTGCGTTGGAACCATTCCTTCGCAGGTTGAAGGCGAATCCGGTCTTTCCCGGAATCACGTTGCCTGGTGGTAACGCCCCGGCTAAGTATTCCCCCTAACTGTCTGTACCCGCAAAGCGCACTGCCGAAATAAATGAGGTCAGCAAAGAAATATGCAGATATGAAAAGGTTGCAGGGGCCAAAATCATCTGTGATAAGTCGGCTTGCGGTTGGGTGAATGGAAGGGAATTTCTCTTCCCGGGTCCTTCAGTTGGACGAACGGGCCGGTTAAGTGTCTGTTTCGGTCACGACCTACAACTGAGGATAAACTGGTTGGAAGTTCGAAAGAAGGTCGAAGAAGCAGTTTATCTGTGGATTCGAAGGAATCTCTCCTTGAAGGGAAGACGGAAGTTTACGCTTCGCACATCTACTTAATTACCGACTCTCCGTTCTTCCACTCCCGTCAGCCAAACTACTGGAGTTCGAGAAATGTTTGGTTTCCTTTCCTCTGGCGATCCAAGTCTCCTATTGTAGTTCGGGAGATCTGCAGTCAAAGACGGTCTGGGAATGCTGACCGTTGAGATTTGTCAACATATATTCCGTTTGAACTTCCTAGAACGAATGTGTTTGCATGAGGACGGAAATGGTGAATTCTGAAAGGAAGACGCCCGCCGATCTTTTCCGTCTCTTGAAAGTGTGCATAAGGACTAGGAAGAGCCCTCCCCCCGACCCAATATCCTCTAGCCGAATTCTCCTTTTACCGGGAGTGCACGTAATGCGCTGCGCTACCCACGACTGATTGAGGCGAGAAGTTCTCTTATCGATTGATCTTTTTCTTTAAGCATCAGCTTAAAGTTAAGATTAGAACGGAAAGGCTGTAATTCTTTTCAGTAAAATTCGGCGAAAGTTGGATGACAGTTTTGCAAGTGAGAGGTGCTGACCTTCAGTGGTTGTTAGATGCTCCTTAGATAAAAGGATATTGAACTTCTAGCCTAAGGTATTAGTAATCCCCGCCGTTTTAGGATAGTTTAGGAAAATTTTGTCTTTTCGCTAACATTATTTACATTGTTCGGACTGTTACTGTTGCCATATTCACAACGGCTCGACCGCTGTACGCTCCGGTCTCCTTCAGGTGATTAGAATTTCAAACCAAACCCTTTATTTCATCCACTGGGACAGATTGTTCTGGTTCCACGTGTCATGCCTCTTCCGGATGTCTCAGTTTAACTCAACAAGTTTTGGTTCACCACTGCTGTAGCCTGGTATTGAACTCACAGCTCTTTGGTCTAGTAACTGGATCTAGTTACCTGTTGTGTCGTAGTGGCTTAACTGCATTGCATTGTATGGGGTGAACTCGAATAAAGAAAAAAAAATTAAGGACCCTTTAACGAGAATCTCAAGATATATAGCAAGAGCATCAGGCTAGAGATGCCAACAGTAAATCAATGCAAGGATGAATGGTATATTTATAAATGTGCAAGATGGATTCTGACAAGAAAATTTGTCTGCTACGACACAGTGAAGCAACTTTCCTAGCAGCAGCAGATTCGTCTGATGTACTTCTTTTCATGTTACGACAAAGAAATTATGAGATAGAGCTTCAATAATTCACAACTTAAATCTAAAATAAATTTTCTTCATTTTAGGAAAAAAACAAAACAACAACAACAAAAAACAAAAACAAATAAAAACAAATTTTTATATTTGATTTTACCAAAAAGAATTATTTTCTGTGAATTGATCCATTTCCAAACAAAAATAAATAAATAAATAAATAAATAAATAAATAAAATAGTCAGCAATATCTCACCATATTATCAGATTGCTGATGTTCATTGCGAGAAAATGTCAGATATTGGAGTCTCTTAATGTATTAAGAGACTACTAGTTAATTAGTAAAACTTGAATCAGTAAATCATCATAAAAAAATTACAATCTAAAAATATTTTCTGGTTGTAAAGAGTTGATAAGCTGTAAAGAATAAAATATTTTCTGGTTGCAAAAGGTTGATAAGTTGTAAAGAATAAATCAATAAATCAATGTAAATTTTAGTCGCTATGCTGAGGTAGAGTTGGAAATGAAACTTCGACATTCGATTGATAGAAAATAATATATTTGGTTTTCTAGCCATGCATTCCTCTCGTAGATTTTTATACTTTTCCAGTTTATATTGAAGTGTCCAGTTGGCATTATTCTCAAAAACAACTTTAACGATGTGAACTTTTTCTTTTTGGCTGACCAGATAATAATAAAAAAATCAAAAAAAATCCGGGAATTAGTGCTTGCGATCTCAGTCAGAAAAAAAGCGAAACGGCATTCTCAATAATCAATTTTTTTTCAACCTTCACTTTTTTGCTGAAAAAGAACCCCCCCGCAAAAATAAAAAAAATACCACAAACAAAAAACAGCTTACCCTGAGCAAAAAAACAAACCCAAACTTAATAAAAACAAAGTTTTATCGCCAATTATTATTAAGAGGAAAGACCAAAGTATTTCTTATTATTTTATTAATTTTTTTAATCTTTTCTAGCACGTTCGAAATTTTACTTAAAAATATTGTTTTTGTTTTATGTCAGCGGTCTCCGTAATATTTAGATTTTACATTTGTAAAAATCAAATAATTGTCGGATTTTAATGAAACTTTCAGGACTTAGACACAAATGAATGAAATTATTTTTTAATTTTGTTCTAGAAAATCATGGTCATTTTTTTTAAACGTTCATCTCTTACTTAATTTCATAAATAAGAGAAATCCCTAAATTTTTTATTAATTAAAAGCAGGACTCCTTGGAGAATATAAATCAATTTTTTCAAATTTCTCATTTCCCGAAAATCTGCCCCGAATCGTAAAATAAAAATGCAATAAAACTATGACATTATTATGTAATTAGAAAAGATTTAAATTGCTTTTATAAATAAGATTTATTAAGGATTCTATTGTCTTAAGAAAAAAATATTTTTCGATGAATAATGAATTTTTACAAGAATCGTTTCCATGTTTTTTTTTGAAATTTTAATTATGCTAATTTATAACGTGTAAATCTTTTTAAATACTGCATTACTTTCATCCGGTTAGGGGATATAAGTGAAAACTATATTTACAAATCAAAAACTGAAATGCTTAATACAAATCATTTTGCACCAAGATTTTGAAAATATTTTTTATTTTTTATGTATATAAAATTATGATGTAACGTGCCCATTTTTGAAAGTATGGTCGACCATACACAACATTATCAGAAAACAAGAGCGATGACTATAGTAAATTTAAAGTCAACATTACTAAAATTAGATTACGGACAATATTTTCCAACAATTTTTAAGATTACTGAGTACTTAAAAATTATATAAAAAAGACACTCACGTCATTTTCTTAAATTATGTTTTAACAGATAAAGTTTCTGTCCAACAACAATAATTACAGCGCTACCTGTCAACGCCTAAAACAATTACGTAAAACATGCCGATGTCGGATAAAAGTCCAGCTACTCTTTTGCTTTAAAAATATATTTCTGTGTTATTTTAAACTTAAAGTAAATAATATTTGTTCAAATTAGATTAATTAAATCAGCTAATATTCCAAATAAAGTTTCAAAAATATATTTTTTATTTTTGGAAGATTTTTTATACAGAGAATTACATTGTGATAAATGACAACTAAAAAAGGGCGCTATTCGGCTATTTTAGAAAAAAAGAAAAGAAAAAATATCGATTCCAATCACTACATGGCGATCCTTATTTAAGGCCAAGTCATAGTGCAAGTCATAGTGCAAGTCATAGCCAGAAGTGGAGGCCTATCTATAATGTGTTAGTCACTCGGTGCTCTACTGCTGGGAACAAAAAGAATGCTTAGCTGTTAATAGATTAACAACTCGGAATTCACTAACCCAATTAACCCCTGTGAGATTAGCTCAGTATTTGGTGAGATTAGCTTGTCGGGCATCTCTTTTGAAGGGGAAGCATCAGCTGAGAGTTGGTGTAGCTCTGTTCTAGACCAAGTTAAGAGAAAAAAAATATTTTAAAATAGCAAATATCTCGTTTCTGATTATTGAACTTTTAATAGTGATACCCTTTAGATTCGTCTTACGGCCATATCACGTTGAAACACCGATTCCTGTATGATCACTAAAGTTAAGCAATGCCGAGCCTGATCAGTACCCAGATGGGTGACAGCTTAGAAATATCAGGTTGTATTTACGAGTAGTGCAATGGGTAATGGCCCGGAAGACTTCCAATTCCCGCAAATACACTTGAAAAAGATTTGAATCCACCTATGGCTTAATTATTCTATCTATCTATCTATCTATCTATCTATCTATCTATCTCTCTCTCTCTCTCTATATATATATATATATATATATATATATATATATACAGCAAAAATTCATACTATCTAAAAATATTTTCTGGCTTTAACCTCTAATTGTAATATAGAATTGATCTCTCATTTTATATTCACATTATAATTTCTTGTTTATCAAATTCTTCTCTCTTGTAGTGACTTGTATCACTAAACCATTATCATCTAAGAAAAAAAATCTAAAAACATTTTCTGGCTTTAAATAGCCTGCAAAGGGTTGATAAGTCGTAGAAAACGAAACAATTAATCAGTGGATACTTTTCTGCTTGGCTTTGTCTAGTATAAAGTTATAATCACAGAGCGCCCTACTGGGATCGAACGCCATCCAGTTGGATATACTTTGCGACACTTGCTTGTTCTACAGAAGGCATCACATGGTAGATATTCTAGATGACTAAGCGCCATGCGTGATATGAAACGAACTAAAAAAGGTCATTAAATATGAATTCGTATGCAACATTTAATCGAGAAAACTTTCCAGACGTCATAGGATTAGCGAATCCTAATTTTAACCCTTAAATTTAAGCAGACTACAATTTCTCTTTTCCGGAATTGGTAACATCGCCGTTGAATTGTTCAAATTGCAAAGAGGAAAAGCTACTGCTTATTTGTTATCAGTGGAATCAGTTTTAGAAAGTAAGAATGCAGTATGTCCGATCGATTTTTGTCCCCTCCCCCCCAGTGATCGCTTTGTTTCGCCTGTGAAGCTGACGGATGACGTTCGCGAGAGATATTTTTCCAGAATTTAAATGACAGCATGAAAAGAAAACGACATTTGCATTACTTCTGCGTCGTTCTACATTTATTTGTGTACGATCGATCACATCCCACCCAGTTTCATCGAGGAAAAGGTGGGTAAAAATTCTAGTCTTGGATAGAATGCTATATGGCTTCCTTTGTAGCACAATAAGGTCATCTTCTTCATTAAAT
The DNA here is from genome assembly GCA_963932145.1 of Acanthosepion lycidas. NCBI lineage: Eukaryota > Metazoa > Mollusca > Cephalopoda > Sepiida > Sepiidae > Acanthosepion > Acanthosepion lycidas. The sequence continues at coordinate 75,817,721 of OZ010597.1, read as the reverse complement.
ACGTTAAGGATTGACTTATTGAGTTACAAAAGAAGCGAAGTTTACTATTACGTTGGTGCAAAAATAATGACGTAATAATGTCGTTTTCTGACGTTTTTTTTAACGTCAAAAAACGACATTATTACGTCATTATTTTTGCACCAACCTAATAGAAAGCAAGACGCCGGAAGAATTCCACAAGTGAGAAGTGTGATAGAAGAAACTTCTAGCATAGAACTTAACGTTACATCACAAGCCATTTCAAGTGTAAAATAATGAGACTTTGTCACCAGTCTAGTAATACGTTAAAATTAATAATTCTAGATGCCATAGAGAAAAGTTTCAACCAGAAAAGATTGATTTATAGAAAAGGCACAAAGAAACTAAATACATGACAGAAGCACCAGGTCAAATATAACAACAACAACAATATTGATGGTAAAAAGGCATGAATAAGATCGAAAAGTAATTGACAATATAAATGAACATATATTCTTTTAAGAAAAATGGCAATACAATTATCACAAAACAAAATCTTTTAGACAGACTAAACTTGCTTTAATTTCTCTTTATATAATGGACAAAGAAAAAAATCGCAGAAAGACCGGTGAAAATTCCACAGTTTTTCTATTTTAATATTCTGATGAATCTTAATTTATAAGTTAATGTTTGAATAATCTCATAGAGAGTTCTACGACAATAAAATATCCGTAGAAATTACACTATCGCATCGTTAAATATCTCTGTCATTCTTGCGTTTTCACGCGGTCAAAACGGAATAGTCCATTATTTATGTGGTATTGGCAGAGCGTAACGGTCGTGCGAACTAAGTGGGGACAAGAAGAAGTGTAACAAGATTATTTTCACAAGACAAATATGAATATAATAATATAATATATAATAGGAATGCTGCGAGGTTATTTTAAGAAGAAATCGTTAAAATTGACAACTTTTTCCATTTCCCTGAAACAGAAAGAAAGAAATAATGAATAGAGGGAAGGTTTCTATTACATTCACTTTCGTGTTAATACCCCCTTGGTAAAGGTATGAACCCCCCTTCTTGTCTCTCCAGCCATGGGTAAATAGCAAGACAGACCGGGTTCTATAGCCTTGGATGGCAACTGGTCTATTGCAGAAAGAAATGGCAACCTAATGCGGGAAAAAATTTGCCTCTTCAGTCATGTATCGAAAGATACATGATCGCCTACACGTGTATCACGCATGGCACACAACTGACTGAGGTTAAGGAATTTTGTTTATAAATTTTGAGGGTCGATATGTGTTATTTGGCGGTAACAGACTTATTGAGGCTAGCCACAAGACCAAAGACAAAAAGTAGCCGAGTCCGTCATAAAAATTCACGGCTAATCTAAATATCGTCCAATGAATATTTATCAGTTAATCAAAATTATTTAATTTGCCCTATTTTGGTTAATAAAAAATATATTATCCTTTATTTCATATTTAATAATATAAGTTTATTTTAAGTTATTGTGTGAAAGTCTATATGAAATCTATTCGTTACAGCACACTTCCTTATATACAATGTTTCCCATTCTGCGACTATGAGCGAATTCGTTTTGAGTTATCACTTTAACTCTCACACTGTTCATCGCCCTGTCTCTTGAAAATGTTACATAAGTGAAGCATAGATGTGACCAATTCTATCGAATGTTTGACCCCCTAATGCTTTATTGATAGTCATAGAATAGGACAGACATACCGGGAACTGGGTCCAAAATGCAGGACGAATGGAATGTTTGCTTGGTTTAAGTTTGATTCTTGGAATCAGTTCCTCTCGTCTGGGAGTGATATCCACTTATAACTGATGCTTCGTTCTAACGCCCATGGAGCTGAAATACTTCCAAGCGAGTTCCGTTCCGTTACATAGACCTTGTGTTATAGAGAGGTTTATAAGAATGATAATAATTACTCCAACTTTTAAGTTAAGGCAATGCAGAGGCATTCTAGAAGGTGTAACAGAGTTTATAAAATCCATGAGAAAATTCTGGCATACTTCTTCTTTATTAGAAGTTACAGAGTGGATGCTTAGATATGTCTTAGTTTCAGTGGGGAATCTCCATAGAATTTCTTTATTTACTAATAAGCAGACCGAAGTTTTAGTGGCTAAGATTATTATATAAAAATAAAAAGAAAGAACAGATTTATAATCCAGAGTTGTTTAGCATTTATTTTAAAAAAAGGTGCTCGATACACAGTAGAGAATAATATTGTGGCAGGGGCGATAATAATAATGATAATAAAGGAAGATATGCTGTAATACAGAAAACACCAAGTGAAGAGAGGCCTTTTCAAATAACCAAGGTGTTAATATGATGTAAAGACTTTGAAATGTAAATGTTACAGAAAATTAATTTAGAACACGAAATACAATCGTTTTGTAAGTACATAAAGGATATCAGATTACTAATAGAAAATTACTGGAACAATAATAATTTGGAACTTTTAAATAAGAAATGGATTTTGACACTATAAGAATCGAAGTTAAAATTAAGGATATTTTGATCTAGAATTTATTTTTAAACAAGAATCTCTGTAGTTTACTGTGGCAAACATGATGAGACAGGACCTGGGATGGGCACAACTGGTGGCCACTTGATTGTCCCCGCCAAAAAAGAGCCCGTATTTGCTTAGCATGTAAAGCTACTGCAGTTGAAATGAGGGAGAAAAAAGCACTTACCGCTCTGCCGTAATCCGTCCTCGGCCAGATAACATAAAAGAATGAGGGGGGACTTGCATTGCATTTTTATACAATAAAGATACAATGCATTATGGGACAGGGACGCAATGAATTATGGGATCGCATGAAGACGCAAGGGATTATGGGTATATGGACAAATATAAAAGTAACCACTTTTTCCCAGTGCGAGGTGCTTGGAGTGACGTTCACGGTTGGCGGCTAGAAAAGTCTGTTAGTGTGATTTCGAGACAGAACTCAAGGAACGACTCGAAGTTGGAAGAGCTTGAATTTACTCACTGGTTGCTGTTTTTTTTTTTGTTTTTATTTATTTATTATTACCCACATTTACAAAGAGCGGCAGAGTAATTAATAGCGAGATGGTAAACAACAGCGTCTTTTTGTGAACCTTGGAAACCAATCAATGTAAAAGTAAATTGTTTATTGTCGGAGGAGTGAAGTTGTACTTTCGTAATATCTCAGTACGTTCGCACTAGAACAACAGACACGTCACCCGTCTGGGACACGGAGGCCGGTTCTGTTAATAAAGAGGCGAGCCAACCGGAAGAGAGAGTTTTGGGTTCGTCTGTCGAACTGAGTGGAGAGACGTCAGAGATTGAAATAGATGCGTCCACTGTGTGTTGCTGAAGCTGAGGGCGAAGAAGCGAAATACCGCCGCTAACATCTAACTTTTCTCCTTTCAAAATCGAATTGACTTGGTTACATTTATTTTTTCTGTTAACCCGATTCTCACTTGACGAATTCGCAGGTGGACCAACGGAGAGCTTCCGGATTTCTACGATCTGATGACCACTCTCCAGGATCAAAACAATCACAACATGGCTGGAGGGTGGCTTCGAACTGACATTGGGAACCGGAGACTTGTGTCTAACCTGTAATACTGGACCATACCGGACCAACGGCCGGTTTTGTGGAGTGCGTGGTTCCAGTGGGGTGAGAATACGGTGTTTACAATATTATAGTTACTTTTTTTTAAATGTTTCCATCACGACACAGAAATTACTATGTTTCGGGAAAAAAATGCTTTACTCTCTAAGGCCAAATAGCGTTATATATTTTAAGTTGGTAGGGTAATGAGAATTCAGAAAATTTTTTATTAAGGGGGTGTTGGCTTTTTGACAAATGAAAAGCCAAGTGTAATTTTTGTGTAGCAAATTGAAAGTCGGTTAAGGTTAGGGATTTCTGTTGAATACAGACTTCCTCTTACATGTACTTGTGACCAATGTCTCGTTTTTTATTTTTTTAATTTTATTTTACATTTTATATATTTTTTAAATTAATTTTCTTGTATTGTAAAACTACATCAAGATTTTCTTAAAGTGGTTTTCGAATATGATTAAGTCATATTATTTATATTTACATTTCTAAAGATCTAAAATTCTATATTTTATTTACAAATAAACTAATAAACTGTATATTAAAAATTCAAATATTAGAATTTAATTACGTATTTGTAAATTAATTTATTTACGATCAAATAATAGATATGTAATTATGTAAATTATTTTTATAATTATTTTTTAAGGAAAATACGAGAGTGTCTACAGAAAAAAAAACAGCTATTTCATTTCTTTGATTTAATGTTTTTATTTTTCAGAAACCCAATATATGTTTTCATGTAGGCACAAAGGTCATGGATCATTTAAATATCTCCATGCTCTCGTTTTTTTAAATTTTTTTATTACTTTTTACTGTTGGTGTTTTATTTGTTTCTTTTAAATGCCAAAAATATTTAGATAAGGATGTTTGGTTGCAATACTCAATATTATTGTAGGAAGTCGTATTTAAATTCATTCTTAGAACATCCCATATAGATTTTCTCAACATTAGGATTTTCAATAGATGAAATTGTGCATTGGTAAACTACGGATTCTGTGCAACATTTATAATTCAATTTAATTATTTTGTTATATTTTTTTTATAATCCTTTCTAAATTTTCAGTACAACAATAACGTAATTTTACGGTATTTTTATTAAAGATTTTGCTAAGCGTATTGTTTCTAGGAAAATACTTTTCAGTTAAAAGGAGAAATTTATGTCCTAACTTACTAGTAACAATTTGGTTGAATGGGGGTGTGTAACAAGTGATTTTTCTATTCCTTCTCTGGTTTCTATTATCATTTTTAATAGAATTGATGTTAGGGCATTTATAGCAACTATTCTTTAAAGCCTTATCATAAAAATTACCGTGTTCATAGAATATTTTTTCATTAGCAGAATTTATACTCCCCCCAATACATGAAGGTATATGCTTTATTACAAATGGCGGTTGATTTGACTTGGGGTATATATATATATATATATATATATATATATATATATATATATATAAAGGATTAGCATTAGGTTTTTTATAAGGTTGGTATATATTATTCATTAAATGTAAAGTTATATCGAGGAAGTTTACCTTTTTAATTTTGTATTAACAGTAACTTTCAAATTTAGGAATTTAAATTATCTTTTTAATCTTATCAATTTTTAAAGTTTGTAGACTTCCTCACAACCATAAGGCCATCATCCCTATACAGTCCAATGTCTTTAATATCAATTTCACGGTGTGCACTTAGATTATATAAGATAAATAGACCAACAAGGTCAGAAGACTCAGCAGAGTCCAATGATTCCATTGTAATATCAAAAATCTAATATACGTGTTCGAAGGAAAAAAAAAAAAGAAAAAAGTACACCCTGTTCGAGCGAGATATTTCAGTTTGATGTCCATAAAGACCTATAAAATCGATTTTATAAGACGAAATCTTAAAGAATTTTGTTTTTTAATCTTAAAAATATTTCGCCTGAAAGCTAATGTAAAACACCGAGGTGATCGGTTTATGTACAATACACACTGAGCATTCGCATCCAGTTATGGTATTAAAGTAAGATTTTATTTAAAATTAAACCTACGATTCTGTCAGATGGCGCCCAGTAATACCGTAATTCACCCACGCATTTTTTCTTAAAGAAAAAAACAAAAAGTTGCATATTATACACAGATACAAAAAAAAAAAAATCTTCAAAAAATTGCCGTTTCATAGGTCGATTTCAGTTGCGAAATGACTACTCACCACAAACATACGACAATTTGACACTAAAATTCGGCGATTGCAACCCTATAAGGATGTCAAATACAATCATATGTACCTAACAATACTTATAAATGTAAAATAAAATAAGAATTACCATAAAACTAAATTAGAATAATATTATTCTATGTTTAAAACAATTTTTTTTTAAAATGAGTAGAAATCGCAGGCCGTAATGAAAGTGGAGAAGTACAAACAAGCAATGCATATTATGCGCGAGTAGAAACATTTTCCCCACACTTTTAAGGATGAAGACGTATTATATATGGGGAATTACAGTATTTAAACTCGAACTGAAATCCATATCTGTAGAGCATTTATAGGGGCTTTTATTTCGATATACAGGTCTTTGTTGAGAAAAACAAAAGTTAATCCTGTAGAGGGATGATAGAATATTTGGGTAACTAATTGTCACCATTATGTTGCAAGAATTAACACTTTGGGTAGTAAACATTTATCCCGCAAACAATATTGGTGAACTCAATAGGAGTCCAGGTAAAAATGATTTCCACAAAATAAATATAAAACAAACGAAAATGCATGTCTTAACAAAAGGAATTACATAGTGTAGGTATGTCCACGTTTTTCGCTAACTTCATAAACATTTAGAGGTTAAAAAATTGTTTTATGTTACTATTAAGAGGAAAAAACGAAGTATTTTCGGAATATTTTTTCGGATTTTTTTTAATCTTTCCTATCATGTTAAAAATTTTACTTAATTTCTTTTTAATTTTGTTTTTTTAGTCAATGAAATTTACTATAAAATCACTCGTATCGGCCATTTTTTCTGATTTTGTAAACAAAATCAAAATTATCATTTTTAAAATCTTGTAAAAATCAATTATACTTTTTTCAAAAGTTATTTTAGGAAAATTAGACAATTTAAGCCATACTTAATGTAATTTGAGAGAAACGTTACTTACTCTTTTAACAGAAATTTTTTTTAAGGAGACATGTCTAACTGTGTTGATTGGTTTTGGTAGGTGTGAATTGATGTATGTCAATAATATCGACAAATTATGCCAGGGGAATTTATCGGATGGTAGGACAGAAGTGATAAAAACTGTGTTAATTTTAAGTGAACCTGGTTAGTAGAGTTAAATAAAAAAAAAATACACTTTCAAAAATTTGATTTTTTTAAACTTACGTTTGAAGAAGAATTCTAAAAAAAAGTAATCTACTTGTTACGTTCACCTACAAATATTTTTCCTAACTGAGACAATATAAAAATTAAATAAACTTCCATTACATTTCATAAATGAAACAGGTAACTCATTTATGTAATGAGAGTTTTATTAATTGATATGAATATGACAGTCCTGCAAATATTAAATATAATTAATGCATTTCGCCCAATTTTTATTAAAAATGGTTTTAATCTTAAATGTTAACACGATACTTATAAAAATTTCATACATATTTTATATTTAACAAATAAAAAATGAATTGCTATGCAATCGATTTTAAACTTTCGTGAAAATAAAAGGGGCCGTTTTGTTTAATTGTAAAAGGGGGTGGTATTGTTGGTATTTTGTTTCTTTTCCACTATTTACCAATAGTTGGAACCCTAATAGGTACTACCATCCCGGGTCAGGGTAGAGCTGGTAACAACAGCAACTAAAAGGTGGTTCCACGCTCCAAACTCTTGGAGTCATTGCTGCCAGTTGTAATTGATAGTCATACCCAGAACGGGTTGTTATCATCCTGTTTTTTTTTTCTTTGTTCTACCCCCCTCCTTTAAAATGTCAGGTCCTGCATGTTGCAATCAGCGCTAAATTCATATTTGTTCAACTCATTATCTTCATCTAGATGGACATCAATAATATCGTAAATATTGGAATGAGGGTCTGAAAAACTCATTACAAAAACTTTTAAACGTATGATCGAGCAAATCAATTGTCCAAGTATGATGTATTAGTTGGCCGATTACATCACCACTTAATATTTTTAATATCTTCAACAAAATCAGGTGTAAGCTGTGGAAATTCTTCTATGATAGCCGAAATGTTGTAGCTTTTTAATTTCAATTTCCTTTGGTAGCAGCGTTCCTTTTTGATCTTTCCTGTTGCCGTCGCTTCTTCACCCTGTCACGATTTTCTGCCTCTAAACTGGCTTGACTCAGCCTACGTTGATCAACCAATTTCCTACTGTATATCATTGCATTATTCAAGTGCACATAAAATTTATCAGCTTCCATTTTCATCTCTGAATTACATTGTGTTGTTTCTCTTTGCTTTCATTATATTGCTCATTCTGGAGACATAAGCATCTGGAGATATTCCTCCCCCCAAACAAAATCTCCCTGATAACTCTTTCGGCTAGCATGATATGCTAACGTACTGATGACAGGACTGATTTACAGGTATCATCTACTGTGTTGAAAGATTTTGTGTACTGCCTGCTCAAAACATCAGTGCCTTTCAAACAGGTACTTAACATTTCTTTAAATAGCATTGGATTCTGTGGGGGAATCTTCATTTTTTCAATTACTTCTCTATCCAATCTTTTATTAAAAAGAAGTCTTTTTCTGTTGATAAAAATTTACATGGGTCCTGAAATTGTTACAAATTGGAAATTACATGCTTGATAGTTTCCATAGTGTCAATTGGATTTGTTTCATCTGAAAGTTTTGTGTAGAAGTTAGTCAGCCATAATCCATATAACATTTTTACCCATTATTGACAACACTTGAAATTCTACTATAGCAGCTTCTTTCCCGAATAAATTTTTCACGGTTCTCAATGTCTCATTTGGCGCAGGAAGTTCAATGATATATTTTTTGATTTTTTTCAAACAAGGAAAAATAAATAAATCCTAAATGAAACAGGATGTGCAGCCGATTCCTTCTAGTTAAGTAGGTCTTTGGAAGATTTTCTTCTTTCAAGAAATGTAGTATAGCTTGAACCTTACCTGATCTACCACTGTATCTTAGTGTGTTCATTCCAACGACAATTCACCATGCTAGGCACTCAGTAGCTTTCTGTACTTCTCAGGCGCAGCCCCTTCCTTACTCTGTGCGAAACAGCTTCTAAAGGGTGCAAGTTGCAGTTGTTTTTTCAACCTTTTCTCCAATAAAAATACTGTTAAGTGGTTGACAGGAACTCGGTCGGTCAAGCAACATTTGATTTTTGAAATAAAATTGTTGTTAGCTTTAGCAACACTTGTACTAGTTGATAGAGCATATACTTCACTGAAGTTGCCAATACACTCACATATATGCTGTGTATTGGCCTTGGCAGTATTTCTAGAAAATGTTCAAGTGAAAAAAGATTAGCAGAAGATGGTGTTGTGAGTAATACACAGTTGACGTGTATCCCTTCTAGTGTTATCGCATCAAACAGAGTTTAGCTGTCGGTATATCAGAAGCTGTTTTTAAATCGGAAAAAAATAAACAGTTCTCCCAACATTCGGCCAATTATAGCCCTGGAACTGAAGTCAAAATCCTTTATGCTGACTGTAACCTTATTATAATCGACTTTAGCACTTCACCGACATGTTTTGCAGAGACTCTATTCGCCAAACATTTTTAATGTAGTTTTTTGGGCGTCAATTTATTGGACTTCTTTGACTCTTTGTTTTTTTTTTCACTTTCATAGAATGGTTTCTTCATTACTCGAGTCATTTTTAAAAAAAATTTTTCGACGTCATAAAATTGTTTGGCTTTGTTTCACAACTATTCCTTAAATTTGTAAAAATGTTAGCATACGACTTTTGGTGAAGTAGATGGTTCCATAAATTTATGGGTCTTGAATTTCACCATCTGTTCACAGGTCCGTTCAAATACTGAGAAGTGTGACGCCCTTTTACCTTTTATACTGAATATTCTTTTTGACCAATCCCTCTCAGTGTAGTAGTTCTTTTCGCACTCAATTGTTGTATTCTTCTGACTTCTGTCTAGTCAGTTAATTGTTCTTATAACTTTATTTCTATTTAATCATTTTTTTAAAATTTTCAGTTAAGTGAATTGAAACTAAAAAAGACCACTGACGACTCTCACTATAAAACAGTAAAAAAAAAAAAAAGTTAATACTTTAGTCTATCCTCTAATAAATAAACTTTTTAGCGATAAAACTGTTTTTTTTTTTTTAAATAATTTTAGGGCCTTTTTCTTCCGGGTATGCCACTTTATTAGCGAAAAAATGGACACGTGTAGACAATTGTAACGAAAGGAAAAAAACAAACAAACATTAAAACAAGTTATAAGAATAATGTGTTTATTTTTGGGCTCGTGTGCGAGAGTTCAAATGTTTAAAGGAGGACCAAATAAGAGAAGATGCCATGTCGGCAGTGTTCCTATCGATGAGCAAATACATCTGACCAGCCAGAGTTAAAAAGAACTATAAAAGACGCTGTGATAATATTATTGCCTATCTATATGCTTAAAATGCGCCTACTAGAAGGCCTTTTTTTTTCCGCACAGTCAAGTGGCGTAACTTACAATCCAACTAATAAGGTTAATTCAAAGTTTAGTTTTGCTCCGGGATTTCAATTAAAAAGTTATAATCCAATTTCGCAACTTTCCTTATAGATCAATTTTGATTTAGTCAACATTTGCGATTTTAAGTATTTTTCAGCAGATGCCGGACTAACTTGGTCTACTATTAAGAAATTTAAACACTGGCCTTTCAATAGCTTATCTCTGACATGGTATATAATTTGATTAGAAATCGTTTATTTTAATGTCTAAGGATTTCCCATTTTCATGATATTTAATAAATCAATGCGGGTTTCGATTTTTTGATAAGAATCAATCAATTACCCATTCGATTTTAACTTGTGAAAAAAAAAAAAAAAAAAAGGTTGCGACAATCTTTCAAGTGGAAGAAGCTGTCCTGTTTTAAACAGAATTTCCAAATTATAAGAAGATTACAAATACAAAGAAAATCTGAAATGTAACCGATTATTTCGCAAGTGTAATCAATACAAAAGCCGAGAATCTTTTCATTACGATTTGGAAAAGTGTCTAAATTTTCGAAATGAAGTGTAGTTCTAACGCAAATTCGAGTGACTGTCAATCTCTTTGCGTTAATTCATCATTTATCCAGAACTAATTAGTGAAATTAAGTCACTTTTTTTTATCGACATTTAAAAAAAACTTTGAAAATTTATGCATTAAAAAGGAAAACACTACAAGAATTTTTAAAGAATTTTTTTAAGCGCAACGATATGTAAAACTTCATACTAATATTAAAAAAAAGAAAGAAAAAAAAAGGACTTATCACTGACACGACGCCACAAAATAAAATGTCCGGGGCCTAAATCAGATGTTCAAAGTTGCCTGGACGAAATCAAATATAGTATAGACTCGTCCTTTTTCTTACCTATCAACCCTAGCAACAGAACAGTCTATATCTTACGCCTACATACGGAAAACTCCAACCAATTAAAACTGTACTAGGCGAATCAACCAATCTCATTGGTTCATCACTGAAAGTTCACGTGCAAAACGAAATTGCGCCAAAACTCAAGTGAGCCAACTTCGGACTTTCAGGACTTATAAAAATAAACGCTGACCGCCCCAGGCAGTCAGTAACAAACACCCACTGACTGTTGCGGACAGCTGATTTTCGCTTGACTTTGTTTTGAAATTACCCGTTTGCATTTTGATATTCATTGGTTAAAGTTTGTTTATTTTACTTTTACTTTTTTTTTTCTGCGACTGTTTTGAAAAAGTTTTTTGGTTTTTTCTTTCTTCTCTCCATTTGACTTTCCCCCCCTCCACCTTTAATTTTTTGCACTTTTTCTTTTTATTCCAGTTTTTTCTATTTGCTTTTCATTTTTTAACCCCTTTAATTTTTTGCTCTTTTTGATTTTCATTTTTACCCCTTTAGTCTTTGCAGTTTTTTCTTTTCTTATTTCTACCCGCTTTAATTTGCTCTTTTATTCTAGTCCTCCCTTTTAATTTTCTTTAATTTCTTTAATTCTCTGTTTCGCTTTATTTTTGATTAATTTATTTATTTAATTGTTTCTTTCTATCTTTTAATTTTTACGTGTTTATTGTTTGTAATCGTTTGTATTGTCCAATTTATTTGTTTGTTTTCGTTTGGTTCGACTCGCGTTTCTTAGGGTCGGCCATCTTTATTTTTGTAACTAGCTTCGGCTATTTTTCATCGTTGCGTATTTCTTTTTTCTTTTTTTTTTTGTTTATTGACATCGGCCATTTTGATTTTTTGTAACTAGCTTTGTGCTATTGTTCCGTATTTTTTTTTTTTTTTCTTTCGCCTTTAGCCGATATTTGTTCCTTATTGTTTTCTTTATACGTACAAGTGAACCGTGTTTATTCTCGTCTGGTAATTTTTTGTGCATAATTATTTTATTTTGTTGTGTTTGTTTATTTTTTGAATTTAATTTATTTCTTTTCCTCCCGCCCGTAAATTTATTTATTTAGGCCTCTGGAGCTCAGGTCCCAATCGACTAAACTACCCCTCTGACCGAGTCTTCTAAAACCGCCACGCCTGTAATGGGCACGCCGGCTACCAGGACCGGAGCGGTTGTACCCCCGGTTGGGATCTCATCAAAGCCCACATTCCCCGAAGAGCCTTCTTCCACTGCAAGAGAAGGAAAAGGGGGAATGGCAGGTAGTCGGCAGGGCCAGAGGGAAGCGCCAGATAGCGGGGCCTCAGTCCCCTGAAGCCTCGGGGATTAAAGACACACACAGCCCCACTCCCTCTGGCAACAGTAAGGGCGATGCCCCGGCCTCAGATCAGACCCTTGAAGACCTAAAAAGAAATTACGACCCCGGTTACAGTAAAACAGAAAAAATAAAAGAATTGAAAATTCAACTGGATAAACAAAAGTAAGCAAATTCAACTCCATCTAAGACTTCTCCCACTTCGCAGTCTCCACAGCCCTCTACATCCCGTCCTCCAAAGTCCCCCTCCCCAAAGAAATCCACTCGCTCCAAATCCTCCGACTCATCACCTTCGCCCCGTCCCTCAACCTCTTTATGTAGAGTGAAGCCTCCTCTTGCTTCCCCTTCCACTTCTGCCCAGCCCCAAATTCCTCTCAGTAGAGACCCCAGCCCATTTAAACAACCCTTTAACCCCCGCAATACTCCCAGTCCTTCCCCCACTAAAGCGCCTGTAATGCCTCCCCCGTCAAAATGACTCAGAAGGCATCCCAAGAGGTTAAAGAAAAAAGCTAAACCCTTTTTTAACTTAGCGACTGAAGTCTGCAAAATTTCTCCGTCACAAGCAGAGAAAGGAAAAGACTACGGAAATAGAATAACTAACTTAAAATAGTTACTGTCGATCAAGGAGTTTGCTGACAAGGACATTGATGACCCTCGCAACTTCCCTAGCGCGCAACAGGTGTTAACTGTGGTCAGATCCGACCCGGGCTCGAAACTGATTTGGGCTATGTTGGACGAGGCTATAACTTCGTTCGACATGACCCCACCCATCGCTATTATTGAAAATAATAGTTTAAAAAAAATGAAGCAATTTTTTGCAGGGAGGGTCCCGATTTTCGTTCACCCTCCCTTTATAGAGCACTAAAATTGACTTTCCCCTGGGATATCGGCGGAATCTCCCAAGACGGTACCATCAAAACTGAAATGGGCCATGGGTCTTTGGGAGAGGCTGTCGGTATCCTTACCCCGGCCATGTTTAATTCAGGTAAACAACCCTAATCGGACTTCTCGATGGCTCTCTGGTTAGCTACGTTAAATGTGCGGGGCCTGAGGTCCGAGTCTCGCAGGGCGAGGCTCTCTCGTGACCTTCAGCGCCTCGGGGTGAATGTTTGTTGTGTGCAGGAGACCCGTTTTTATTCTCATGACCGTGAGGATATACTGTCTAAGGGGTTCGCCCTTTATTCAGCATGTTTTGATGGTCGTTCGAGGGGTGTCTCTTGGCTAGTGGGCAGGTCTTTGAAGGCTGCATGTACCCTTGTCTTCGCAGATCCGGCGGGCAGGCTTTGTGTGCTGGATGCTACCATAAAGGATAAGGCTTTACGTCTCATTGGGGTTTATGCGCCCAATAACCATGCTGAGCGGCCTGCTTTGTTTCGGCAGATCGAACCGTTTTTGATGACTTCTCGTCGGGTAGTTTTAGTGGGGGATTGGAATTCCGTCCTTGACCCCGATATAGATCGTATAGGGAAAAAACCGGGTACTAACAATCCTGATGTGAAAGCATTTCGGGACTTTATCGGCGGGTTTGATCTTGTCGATAAGTTTCGGAATGAGCACCCTCGGGAGGTAGCATGGACTTGGACAAATAGTGGCAACTCGGCTCCTGGCACGCTTGCGAGCTACCTTAGTAGTCTTAGTTAAGAGAGTCGATGTAGGGCTCTTAGGGTGTCCAAGTTTCCACTACATAGCTTATACGGATCATAGGCTTGTCCGGGTCCGTGTAAACTTAGATAAGCCTAAGGTTAGAATGGCTGGTTACTGGAAATTTAACTGTTCATTATTTGGTGAGCAGGATTTCCGGGACCAGCTGCTACTAATGATTCAGAGGGAATTGACGGGAGCGGTTGTGGGAAACGCCTGGTGGGACAATTTAAAATCAAACGGCTTTAGAAGATAAAGTTGATCGGGCCGTGAAATCCCGTGTTAGTGGGGATATAGCCTTAGCTAAGGCAGAGTTGGCCACATTGCTTATCAAGAAGGATCGAGCTCTGGTAGTTAGGGCTAGGCTAAAAAGAATGTCTTCTGAGGCGACGAACATGGCCGCTGAACTACGTGCAGAGGAGTTTCGGAACGCGTCTAGGCGACATATAGCGTTCGTCACATTGCCGGATAAGCGGACCGTGACCACAAACGCGGGCATATGCGAGGCCTTTCGAGATTACTTTCAGGATCTTTTCACCAGGGAGCCCTTTCTGAGCTCTGCTCAGTTCGATGCTTATTTGGCTGACTTTCCCTGCCTTAAGGCAGCTGAAGCGGCTAGGTGCGAGTGTCCCATTACAGAGTCGGAAATCTGGGAAGCGCTGAAGCAGGTTAGCCTGGATAAATCTCCGGGACTAGATGGTCTTCCCTACGAAGTGTACTTGAGGTTGTCGCCCGTTTTTGTTCCTTTGCTGGAACTGATCTTCAACCACTGGATGAAGCAGGGGTCTTTACCTCAACGCTTCACCAGGTGTGTGATCAAGTTGCTGCGTAAGGACAAGAACGGTGGGGATGGGTTAGGGAACTTTCGCCCTTTAACCATGTTAAACACAGAGGTAAAGATTTTGGCGAAGATCTTAGCCAACAGTTTGCAGCTTGTCCTGTCTCGTCTGATTGGCCCCGAACAGACTTGTGCTTGAAGGGCAGGACTATTCATGATAACCTTCATATGGTACGCTTGATCTTAGAACAAGTCGACAGTGAAGCCGCGCCGATTAATTTAGATCAGTCCAAGGCATTCGATATGGTTGACCATCGCTTTTTGGAGGCTGTCCTTTCGGCGGCCGGTTTCGGAGCCGACTTTCGCTCCTGGATCCGACTTTTGTATGCGACCCCCGGTGCGCTGGTGGAAGTGAATGGGTTAAGATCGAAGCCTTTCGTATTGTCTCGCTCTATTCGTCAAGGTTGTCCGCTCTCGCCTTTGCTGTACGTTCTTGCGTTGGAACCATTCCTTCGCAAGTTAAAGGCGAATCCGGTCCTGCGCGGAATTACCCTGCCTGGGGCTACCACCTCAACCAGGTATTCTGCCTATGCTGACGACGTTTTGGTTCTTGTGTCGAGCAGAGCCGAGATTGACGAAGTCAGCAAGGAGATCAGTGGGTATGAGATGGTGACAGGGGCCAAGATCAACCACGATAAGTCGTTTGGCTTGCGGTTGGGTGCGTGGAAGAGAGTTTCTCTTTCCGGACCTTTCCTCTGGACGGATGGGCCGATCAAAATACTCGGCGTCTAGTTCGGTCCTGATCTCCAGTTGGAAATGAATTGGTCGGTGGTGCAAGGGAAGGCCGCGATCACAGTTAATCTGTGGTCTCGGAGGAGACTTTCCCTGAAGGGAAGGGCGGAAATATGTGTTTCACACATCTATCCGATTCTCCTGTACCGACTCTCTGTACTTGCACCCCCGTATGCCAGACTAATTTTATTAGTACGGGTCTTGTTCTCTTTCTTGTGGAGAGACAAGGCCCCTATGGTATCTCGCGAGATCTGTTGCCTTCATCCCTCTGAGGGCGGCCTGGGTATGCCTAGCAATGAGATTCGTCAACATATGCTTCGCATCACCTTTCTAGACCGAATGTGTCGCGGATCGGATGAGGTGGGCGCCTTCTGGAAAGAAGACGTCCGTAAATATTTCCCATCCCTGAGAAGTGTGCGCTCGTGCGAGGAGGAGGCCGGCCGTAGACCCCAAGCCGAGTGCTCCTTCTACAACAATTGTAGTCGTGCTCTGAAGCTCCTCTTTCGGGCTTCGGATGGCCTCTCCAACGCCCAGGCGTTGTCTCGCAAGGCATTGTATCAAGTGTTAGTTAGTGGGGCCGTTCAAGATGATCTAATTGGCGAGCTCGGTCTTACGAAGCAGGAGGCTCGCTCGATATGGCCTTGGGCGCCTGGATTGAAATGCCTCAATAACGATGAGGCATCACTCACCTGGCTGGTGATTCGTGAAGCCCTCTGGGTTGGCAAGAGACTTTGTTCAGCAGGCTTGGAGAAATATCCAAACTGTCGTCGCTGTACGGGGGAAGTCGAGACCATTGGTCACGCCTTCTTTCAGTGCAAGGGGGTAGTGCCGTTGTGCAGGTTTGTTGAAGGCCTCATGGTTCGCATGCTGCAGGGAAAATTTTTTGTCCTTGAAGCCAGTTCTGTTTGTAGCAATGTGGTGCCGCAGATGACGAAGGCGGAACACTATGTGTTCTGTTGCTTGCTAGGGGTTATGAGAGTCGTGATTTGGACGACGCGTCAGAAGGAATTCTATGAGGGCGAGAAGTTCACTTCTTCCCAACTGATCTTGTTCTTTAAGCATCAGCTTAAAGTCAAGATTAGGACGGAAAGGCGGCGGCTCACCTCATCAGAATTTGGCAAAAGGTGGGTGAATCTTGCGCGTATGTGCCGAGTGAAAGGGGCTGACCTTGAGTGGCATTTTGATGCCGGTTAGGCATTAGGATATTGTATTCCCGGGTTGAACATAGGTAACCCATCCCGAAAGTAGGTTAGTGTAGGTCTTGTTTTTTGAATTTTAGTTTTTCTTCTTTTCAGTAAACTTAGCTAGGGTGTGCTTGCTCATTGGTCCCTTTTATTTCTGTCCCCATTTTTTTCCTTTAGTTTAACTCCCCATCCCCTCCCTCGTTTAGGTGGTCAGTGATGTCAGTTCTCTGGTGGATGCGGGGCGCCTTTCGTTTTCGCGTGTGTGCTTTTCGTATTTGTTGTTGTGTATGAATGAGTGTGTGCCTGTGTGAATGCTTGTGGGGAATGAATGTGTTCTTTATTTTCATAGTCCCGCATCGATTTCGTCCGGTTAACTGATATTTCTGCCATATTTAAAGTTTGTGGGGGGTTTTATTACTAACACTAATTTTTGTTTGGTTTCTTGTAAATATTTTTGTCATTTTGTATATACTCATGGGATCTTTTTAAAAATTGTTGTTTTTATGCCCCTCCCCCCACAGACAATATTTGTAAATAAGGGGAGTATTTAGGATTTTCATTGAGACAAAGAGGTATTTTGGTGGATGTAGTAAGAAAGGTATGGATAAATGTGTTGTTTTGGTGAAAGGAATATTGTTCTCTATGATAGGGTCAGTGGTTGTGGCTAGCTAAGTTTTATATTAAGACAAGTGATGACCGTCCTTTACACGAACCCCCCATTTTGTTGTATTTTTTTTACAATAATAAATATTGTCAGTAACAAACACCCACAGAGAAATTGCCAACATACTTCACGTCACACGAAATCACGATTTTACCGCGCAAAGATACATCATCGCTGACTCACGATCAAAAAACTCAATCAACTCTGGACATCGATTCTCAAACATTGCTTATCTAAAGTGAATTATATTCGCTACCTATTAAGTAAACATCAATGTGCTAACAACCTTAAAAACATTACAGTCAAAGGTAGATCACTCTTTAAAAAACTCCTTCTAAAAAGACACTTAATATCGACAATTATTAATATCAATACAAACTTAAAAAGACTGTAAATGAACGAACGATTACGAAGAGAGACATTCTGAAATCTAAAACATCATACACATTTTGCCAACATAACATATACCAATTATCCTGCTTGTATATTGTTTTGAATTGTATATAAATGTTTTATTAGTTTCTAATTGAATATGTCTTGTTCTTAATCGTATTTAAAAGCATAATTAATAAATCCTGCACGTCCCCAGCAATAGAGTTTTAAAGATGCCGGATTCTATTTTTTTTTTTATCCGATACCATCACGAAATGAATGAAACGAATGAGTATAATGTCCTGCTGTAACCACCATTTTGGTTTTGATTTTAAATACACTTTTTTACTATTCTTTTGTACTATAGGGCGCATAGATCTTTAGAGACTAAATAAATAAAAGTTATTAAAAAAAAAAAATAAAACAAAAGAAAGGAAGATGAAGTTTTGACTTTTTTTTAAAATTAATGGCAGTAATGATATTTGACAAATGATACAACATTGTTATAGATTAACGCCAAGAAGACTGTCTTCTTTGTAATTTTCAGTTCCAATAAAAAGCCCTCCCGATACCGTTGCTCTCATAATGTAGTGGTACTGGAAAATATCGCAACTATTAGCAACAGTGATTTACTAACCGTAGCTTAGATATGGTACAAGACAGAAAGTATAGCGCACCCAGCGAGGATCGAACTCACTACCCAGTCGTGATTGATTTACCGAGACAAGCTCGCTAATCATTACATCACGCTGGAGAGATCACATATAACTAATAGTTACCTTTTTAGCCTGTTCTCCATGAATGTGACTTAGCGACTAATTTGGATGAGTTTAACAAATATTTTCTACCGGGTACATTCTGTGTTTGGTAAAATTTTCATAACGAGTTCGTTCCTCACTGAAGGTATATTTGTGACTATTACTTCATTTCAACAACTAACGGGGAACAAATTTAAATCTATTGTCTATTGAATTAGATTTTTCAGTTAGTTCTATGTAATTTGGTGCGCTGAGCACGAATGTTTATTCGTTTTTACTCTATCAGGCGATGATTTTTCTCAGCACCCCTCCTCTTTCGTCGTTGTATTCATAAAAAGTTTTTTTTCTCAATATTCGCTAAGTCTTTTTGCAGTTACACATTATGTAATTAGGTTTTTATCGAGGTATTTGTACCTATTGTTAGAGTAATATTGTATTATATATAATTTTACATGTAACATCCAAAAATATGTTTTGTTTTGTCATTTTTAAACAATTTTAATATTAAAAAAAATTAAGCTAGAAGCGTTCCTGTTTTCTGTAAAATATTCTAGAGGGGCAACTAAAAAAGCAAATGTTTATAAAAGCAAACGTTTCAAGAGTTAATCAAAAATTCAATCAATCAGGGCTAAAAAAAAAAAAAGGCTTAAGGAACAAGAGGACCTCCAACCAGAGCAGCATCAAAGTCAAGAGGTGGAAATGGAGGAGATGCCACCACCTCGGTACTCCTCTTTAAAAAGAGGGAGGGAGGAAGAAGAGGAGGAGGAGGAAAAAGAAGTTAAAAACCCGAAAAAAGAAAAACGAGCTGGTCTAATTAGGGTGAAGAAGGCCCTGGACAAAACCAAGACCCGAGGAGAGATTTAAAAGTCTGGCATCACCTCTGGGAGGCGAAAGAAGCTTTCCCAGAAATTAGGATGGTATAAGTAGGAACAACTGATCTTAGAAAATTACAAAAGTTCTGTGCAGTGAGGCTCCCAGTTATTCTCCACATTATATAGGGCTCTAAAGCTAACGTATCCCACGGACGTTGGCAGCATTGTCTTGGATAGTCGCATGGCGAAAGAGATAGGAACAGGAGTCCTAGGAGAATCCGTTGGGGCCCTTTCGTTCGCAGATTTTTGTCCAGTCTGTGACTAGGGGAACAAAACTTGAAAAATGATTCTCAAGATAGCTAGTTTGGATGCTAAGGGCTTGAGGGACTGGAGTAAGGCTGCCCTCCAGATCTGCTGTCCTTCGGCGCAGATGTAGCTGTGATCTAGGAAACTCACTTTTTTTGCGAAGTTGATGCCATGCTGTCCAGGGGTGTTTCCTTGCTGATTAAACTGGTTGCGAGGGTGGAACTTGTCCATGTCGATGCGGTGGGCCGGTTGATCGTGGTTGATATTGCCGTTCGTTTCGGAGCATTGTGGTTTATGCACCCAACGACCAGATGGAGCCTATCTCGTTTTTCCATCAGTTAGGACCGTTCCTGGTGGATTCGTCGCGTTTAGTGGGGGACTGGAATGCCATCCTGGACTTAAGGGTCGGGGAGCTGGAGGGAGGTCGGGCGATCTTAGCATGGTTAATCTGATTGCCGAGTTTGGTCTCGTCGATAGATACCGAGTCGATCATCCTGGGCGGAAGATGTAGACATGGGCATATAAGTAGCCATCTACCAGGATAGCCAGCTACCTGGACAGAATATGAAAAGGTCCGATATAGACTTACTAGATTGTCCCACGTTCCACGATCTAGCTTTAGATCTAAATACCGCTGGATTCAATCTCGACTTCTGCAGGTGGATTAGCCTCTTGTATTGCTCCCCACCCTGTAAAATGGTACAGTTGAACGGAAAGCAGTCGCGTGCTTTTGCGCTGTCTCGGTCGGTTCGCCAGGGTTTTCCACTGTCGCTCCTACTTTATGCTTTGGCGTTGGAGCCTCTCCTTCGCCGGCTGAAGTATGGGGCGAACATCCGATCCTACGTGGAATTGTTGTCCCTGGTGGGGCTTGAGCTAGGGTTTCCGCGTACGCCAATGACGTATCCATTTTCGTATCCTGTCGCAGCGACATTTGAGGCAGTACAGAAGGCGCTTGAACGGCACGAAAAAGTCACGGGTGCCAAGAGTAGCCGCAAAAATCTTCCGGCTAGCGGTTAGGTGCCTGGAAGGTGGAGTGTGGTTCGGTCCCGGACTCCAGCTAGAGAAGAATTGGTCAGAAGTACAAGTAAAGGTCGGAGCGTCAGTTCGGACTTTGCTCTTGAAGAGTAGGGCTGAGGCGTGTGCCACTTACGACTTTCCTCTCATCATTTACTGGTTGGCTCTACTTTCTCTCTGCAAAGACCGTAGAAAGGCGATCGAGCGCTTGTTGTTCGCCTTCTTGTGGGTTGGTCGCAAGCATAAGGCCCGCAAAGAAGTCTGTGTCCCGCGTTCGTGTCATGTGGAGGGGGCTGGGATTGACACACTTGGTGAGTCATCGGCACGCCTCGAGGTTGGCTTTCCTATGCCGCGTTTTGACAGAGGACTCGATTTTGGAGTGAAGTGTTAGGGACGTCTTATCATCACTTCTCCCATTTCTTGGGCTAAGCGCCGTCGTAGGCATGGGAACCTATGGAGTTTCCTCAATGAATGTCGAGCGGCCTTTTGGGTCGTTCCTCCGTTCAGTGAATTTCACGGCCTAGGAAGGTCTTGTATCGTGAATTAGTGGAGAGGATCTCGAAGCATCCACTCTGTGGGCGGCTAGGCTTGTCGGCGGCCAAGTTGCTCCCTTTTTAATCTTGGGCGCCATCGGCGAATTACCTGATAACTGAGTTTTCCATTACCTGGCGATTGGTTTGGAATGTGTGTTTTTTTTTTTAATGACATGGTCTTCAGATGGGGCAGGTGGATTTTCCCGACCCTCATCAGTGTGACTTTGATTTAGAAGAAACGGCTTCGCACGCCTTCTGCCATTGTCCTCGGGTGCGCCCTTCCTCATCGATCTCGCATACACATGCGATAATGTCGTCCCTGTATTCTAGGGTGAAACGAATGGTGTTTCTAACGCTGCTAGCCGTGGCAAGAATGGTGATCTGGGAATCTTGCGATACGAACGCTATTCTCATCACGCTCTGGTCGGATTCAGCATCAGCTGAAGGTAAAGATTAGAACTGATAGAAAGCGTTTGTTATCGACAGATTTCAGCGAAAGGTGGATAAAAGTAGCAAGCTTGGTTCGTGTGAAAGGGACTAACATTGAGTTCCTTTTTAAAGTTCTCTTGGTCACAACGAGGCGGTTTCCTGTGAAACCCTTCCCTGGTAAAGTTAGACTCTCTTTGTGTACCTAGTTAATTTGAGTAAATGTCGTTTCCGATCTGGTCCCGGATCCTCCATTTTTGTTATGATCCAAGTCGAGATTTCCAGCCTCCCCAGTTTGTTTTGGTTGCATTTTTAATCTTAATTGGGCTAGTCTTTGATTTCCCTGTGCCTATATTTATTTTTTCTTTCCCTCTTCGTTAGTGATTGAGCTTCTTGATTCTGTCTGAAGGCAGAATGCAGTGGCTACTTTTATTTTTGTGTGGTGGATTGGTCCTACAAACATCTGTCATTTCCTGTTTGATATTTTGTTATATTTTTTAGTTTCTTTTTGGGATTCATCCCCTCCCCCTCTCATTTCATGCCGTTATTCTATTTTTATTTATATATTTCTATAACCATTAATATATAAGAAATTTTTACGTCCTCGGGTGTTTATTTTTTCGTTCCCCTGTGACTAGTGATTTTCCAAGCGTAAATTCTAATTACTTATTTCAAGGTGCAAGACAAGTGAACACTGCCTAACTTGGGTGCTGAGAAAACTCAGCACCGAGACAACACAGCATCAGAAAAAAACATAACTTTTTTGTTTTGACAGAATAAAAGTAATTTTTTAAGGATTAAAACCTTAATTAGTGAATATTTTTCTTCAAATCAGGCATTTGAAAAGCATAATATAAAATATGAACCAGTTTTTTTATTTTTAATTATTTCTAATAAATCGTAAAGAAATTTTAAAGTAAATTGACATATAAAAAATAATTCACTAAAAAGCACCTGTTTTTAATTAATTAAATCGAAAATGCAAAATTTACTTTATTAAAAATAATTAAAAACAAAAAACTGTTTCACTCTATTTTGCATTTTTTGATTAGAAATTCTTATTTGAAGAAAAATATTCACTAATTAAGGTTTTAATCCTTAAAAAATTACTTTTATTCGGTATTGTTATACCTTTCTGGTGCTGATTTGTCCCTTCCAATATAATTCACAATAAGTTCGTATTTAAACCAATTTTTGAGTTTATATATCAAACTTTCTTAAATTTATATGACTTAAAGGTTTTAATACCTTTACAAATTGGCGGAACAATCAAGTAACGTAATCAACCATTAGAAAATTCATAATGTAACCTCCCACCAAAAAATCCCTGGTTCCTTTTGTGAAGATTTTACACTTCCATATCAACGAGCAAATATAACTGAATTCGTAAAAAGAGCTTTCTTAGCTTATTTTGGCATAAAACAGCGGTGGGGGGCTAAGATAGATCGTGGGCTCCACATAAAGCCTGCGACTTTGGACGAAGTATTCGGATTCAAAGATACCTTTTGGAGTTCCCATGGTAAGTATATAATTTTTTTAAACTACGTAATTTAATCACTAGTATACTGTAACTTGCCTAAATGCAATTGTAACTTAGGGGCATAAACAAAAAATACAAAAATGTTTAAAAATCTCAAATATTGCTTAAAGGTTGAAAGACATAGAAATGTTAAATCTTTGGATGATAACTTTTGTTAAAATTCATAAAAACAAGTCTCTCGTCGCTTTTGGTAACACTTTACAAGTTTTTTCCATATCACGAGACCGATTGCTACTTTTACTTTGTTAAGACTTCGAGCTTCACTAAGAAAAATAAACATTGTATCGAGTTTCCTTCCTCGTTACTTACATTCTCTATTCATGATATTCTCAGTATCCGTCTGTTGCCTGTAGTCTTCCTTCATTTGTGAAGAGCTTGTCTAGCATTCACTGACATATCGGAGCATTGATATTATCTAGCAGTTCAGCACTTTTTTCTTTCTTTCTAATGAAATTGTCTTGTTTCTTATTACTTTGCTTAGGTTTAGGAAGGTATCTTTTGCGCATTCGGATTTCCTTGTCGCATTTTCCATCCTATGTTAAAACTCTTCACAGATATCACAGATAAACTTCTGTACTTGTAGAGAAACCTCTAAAGGTTTTATACTAACAGAGATTTCAATTTTCACTGGGCTCTCTATTCTTGAAAATTAGACTTGTTTCAACCGAGGAAAATTCCTTGTAGTCGAGCACCCATGGCACCATGACAAGATCCCCCCGCCACCGAAAATTGTTGAATAGCTACATGATGACATTATTGATTTATTTCAGTTTCATTGTTTTCTTGGAGGTTTCCAGTGAGTAGGAAAACAAAAACAAAAACAAAAAAGAAACACAACATGGGCACATTTATAATCATTGGTAATATCTTCGTATATATAAATAGCCATGTAATTATTTAGAGTATCAGTGGATACTGTACAAATAAATAGCATCCATTGATCCCCGCCTCTGTCTCTCTCTCTCTCTTACACACACACAGACGCGCGCATGTATACTGTATACAGGAAGACAGTGGAATTCAAGAACAAAGAGAGAGAGGGGGAGAGAGAGAGGGAGAGAGGGGGAGAGAGAGAGGGAGAGAGAGAAGATTGTATGTTCAAAAAAGCATTCATTTCACACAGTAAATATTTATTTTTCCTTCTCACTTCACGCTATGCATGATAAAAAATTATACAGTGAAAACTTTTCCAATATACGTAAATGAATCTTAATTCTTCTTTTGCGAAAGCCAATATATCTCATGGGGTTAGGTGGGTAATCTACTGTCACTGAGTAATAACACGTGGCCGAGTGGTTAGAACGTTGGCTTGTCGATCATGAGACCGAGGTTCGAATCTCACCACTTTCGATTAAATGTTCTTAAAGTTATCGGCCTGGGAGGCGACCCCAGTATATAGGATCTTTGACTACCTGGTAGGATATAGGATCTTTAAATACCTGGAAAGCGGACTTTCTGACTGAAAATCAGTTGACGGCTGGTTATCGATGGCTGTGCTCGAGATTGTTATTTAAATGTACTGGTCATGTTCAAACTGTTGATTACACCAGATAATGATGCTCTTTCTTTTCCAGAAACTGTAACTAAGGTCTGCTTAGCATAGTTGGGCTCTGTGGTCGTTAAACAAACACAAATGTACGTGAGCAAGCGTCCGCTATAGGGATACGATGATACGAGCGGCCATTCATTGTGTTTATATTTATATACTGCGTCTGAGTAAGCCTATCAGAAACCTCATCTTCGCATTTTAAGACTCGGAAGATATACATGCACAATTCTAGGAAAAAAACAGACAACGTCCGTACGATATGTCACCAAATACGCTATATTTATAGACAAGTAAATTTCATCTTTATTATATTTGAACGGGTTTTAATTCTCTCTCCACACATGTGACATCTGAACAATAAAATATTTTTGTGATGCCACTTTGCCATCTCGTAAAAATATACAAATTTACTGCAGAATTAATATGTCACGCTACTAAGTGCAAGAACAAAAATCATTGTCGTTGAATACGGTCAGGTATATAAAATGTTCGCCCGTTTCAGAAACAAAATTGTGTTTACGACATTCAGTAATAGATATTTTCTCATGATATTGTGTTAAATTCACATAAGGAACGTAAGGTGTTTTTTTTTTTTTTTTTTTTTTTTTTAGTAATTTTGGTTTTAGATAAGAGAGTGTCTTATGTACTGAAGTCACAGTAATTGTCTGCAACTGTTACTAGAAAGAGAGACAGATCGCCTAGACATTAGAAGAACGTGTCTTTTTTTATTAATAAAATAATGAAATATTCGCAAAGATGTTTAAAAAGAAAATCATTGAATTTGATCTGTAAGTTGCTGGCTTGATTGGTGAAATGCGGTTTTGAATTTAAAAAAAAATGTTTACTTATTTCAAAATTCAGTCAGTTATTAAAAATGTAATCTTTAATATTTTTTCCTTTTAATTCAATGATGAACATTTTTTGTGCATAGCGAATATAGACATTTGTTTTTAACCAAGATGTCCACCATCATGTTGCATTGGTACTTCCTGTTTGCTTCTTTTATTCTTGTAGGATTTGTTGATTTTTCATTCATTTTTTCTTACAAATTACTTATCGTTGCGAACCCACGGACATGGATTGAAATAATTCGGTTGTTGAGAAATAATTAAATTTCTTTCTTTTTTATCTGCTGTTATAAGCAAATTAATATTTTAACGCAAGGAAAACTGTATTTAATTACAGTGGCAAAAAGATAAACGAAACCAAAATACTTTCCGAAAACTAACCCTAGAGATCGGCAATGAAAATGTTTTTTTTAATTGGTGTTCAAGATAACATACACATATACACATGCACACACACATAAACATATACACACATACGGATAAACACGAATACACGCATAAACACACGCACGTAAAGAAGTACATACACGCAAATACACATACACGCGCACGCATGCGTTCACAAGCGATCACCCCACCACATTTCTTGTACGTCTCAGCATAAGTAATTAATTCATGCGTATGTATTTACCCCAGCTACCTGTTGTCGCTTGGGATTAACTGACACTCTCGATCCTTCATCTTAGTAATGCTGCCAACTCCATCAGAGGCATGGTTCTTCGATTAGCCATTAAAATATCACCAATTATTAAGGATTCAATTTCTGCAGATTCTTCAGCTCCCGGGCTACGCCCCGTTTTTTTTTTTTTTTTTTGCTATTCATCCGCTAGAAGAGCCACGTTTATCTGATCTGAAAGGTAGAACATCTTTGTTTATAACAACCAGACTCATCTTTTTTGCGATATATGGCGATATGATTGCAAAGGTATCAGGTTATTTGAATAGTTTTATCTTCTGTGTTTGTAGAAAGTCGCTGATTTATGCTTATATAATTTGTTTATATAGTTGAACCCAAGTCATTTGAGCAATTCCCAATGTTCCTACTATATCGTATCTGCTTTTATATTTCCTTTGAAACAGCTTGATGTTTTAAATAGAATATAGTTTACAGTCGCGTTTCTTTCTTCCGTTGATTTTTTTCTTCTTTTATTATTATTATTATTATTATTATTAATAATAATAATCTATTTTATGTTGTTGTCTGGACGGTTTCGATTCTTCTTCGGAGTTTCGGTTCTTCCAACTTATTTGCTAGGCTCTTTGGCATCATTCTGGGTGGTTCGAACAAAGTGCTGCACAACTGATATTCTTTTCTTATCACTTCATTTGCGAGGTCGAGGTATTTTTGCAGTTTTTCATCTTCTTTTAATATTGTTAGGTCATCTACTAGAAACATCAAAATCCATCGTTCGACAAGGCAAAATAGACCACATCTCCCGGCCTGGATTGGAAGATCCGTTTGAATGTTTCAATCTCATAGAATTTTATGTTTTTATTCTTTTATACGGATTCTGGATTTAGTGTACATATCATTGCTTTTATATAACCTAATCCTTGTCTTTTGCACAGTTATTCGTAGATTACCTGTCCCACCCAATCAGGTTTTGTATTATTTCTGGGTTAACGCTGAATTCGCTGTGTTAACAATCTTCTTAGTTGTTTTCAATAATACTGTCGTTCGGATGCTTCCTGACTTTTTCCCTTGATTTTCAGTTCCGACAATCTTTTTCCTCGGTTCTTCGGGATTGGTCCCTACCAAAATCCGATAACTACTGTCACAACTGTCATCCATTTCACTCACTGACTATTTGCATCCAACTGTAAGCGGCTGTTTTCACTGGAGATCAAGTAACAGCAGGTTTTCTCGATATTTCAACACCCTCCTTATGATTCTAGCTGTTGTAGACTTGATGATGTCCAGTCTTCGTTAGATTTTCTGTTCCCCCAGCATTTTTGCTGGGTTCTTTGGTACCATTCCAAGTGCACCAATAACGATTGGCACTACTGTCACCTTCATGTTCTCCTGTAAAATTGAGCTATTTGTTCAGCTTTTCAATTTCAATTTAACTCTGTTGTTTGCCGACGTTTTTTTCTTGTTTAGATCTGGTCTTCTGGGTGATTTTACCTCAAAGTCCCAGAGAGTTTTGCGTTTTTCATACACTATTTGTTCTCGACCGGGGTCTATATTTTTAAAATTTATTGATTACTTACATATTTTGAAATGATTTATTTTACCAGTGTACATAAATGTTACATAGAATTTAGTTGTTAAATACTAGTTTATTTTCAGTAAATTAGTTTTACTTCAAATAAAGCATATACATTTACTATTTCTATAATACAATTCCTAAACCTTACTATTAGTAAAAAATAAAATAATTTTTTTTCATCGAATGGCTATGGGAGTCCACTAAAAAAAAAAAAAATTAAGAGTAAAATTCATCCATAGGTAAAAAAAAAATATTGAGAACTATTGGTTTATCTGATCAAATCTTGAATGTTTGCATAGTTCACAGAGATCACCCTTTCTACCCAGTCGTGCTTGTTTTTTTTATTACTTTTGAGCGAATTTTGTATTCGTTTACTATAAGATTGATAGTTTTATCTTTAGCTCCACACAAAATGCATTTGCTATTTTCTTTTCTTGTTCATCTTCGCCTTTAATATAAACTGGGTTCACCATATTGTTTGGGGTTTCTCTTAATAAGTGTTTATTTTCTCTTTTAAGATGATCTTTTTTCAGCCATATTCATCTCATCTGCAATTCCTTTAATTTCTTTCATGATTATTACGTTTTCATTTATTAAGTGTTCACACCGACAACAACTGGTTGTTTACACAGGAAATCTCTGCAATATGTTAGAAAACTCCTATGAGTTACATCGATTTTCCAAGAGGAGCTTAGATATGGCACAAGGCCGAAAGTATGAGGCACCCAATTGATGATCGAACTCAATATTCAATCGTAATTGTTCTAGCAAAACAAGCTTGCTAACCATTACACGGCCTTGGGGTGCCCAACTCCCAAGAGTTATATGCTATTCACTGTGTTCGTATCTGGTCGTTGTTTTCACTGGAGATAAAATAACAATAGCGATGCCTTAATATTTCCCACGCTATCCTTTAGTAGTATTATCATTAAAGTGACGCTGGGGTACAAATATATAAAATCCAATGTATCCATTATGATACCCAGCCTGATTTGGATATATCAGGCACATGCATCACAGCCAAAAGTGCGCGATATAGTGACGGGCTTTTGATAAACGCAGCGTATAACATTGTAAGTGGGGATCAATTAGAAAAAACAAAACAAAAAAAAACTTCAGGTCAGGTTAGCTGTTCCGCCTAGACGCTCTCCGATTGAGGGCGTTCCCAAGTATTTAGATGTGGTTCCCAAGTATTTAGATGTGGTTCCCAAGTATTTAGATGTGGTTCCCAACTCACCTTCGCTGCCTCAAACTATTATTGCTCTTGTCGTTATTATTATTTCTTTTGGTTTTTCATTTTTTTCGGCCTCTCAACCAGAAACCTAAGGTCAGAAATGACATCATGACATTTTCCACTAAACATTTTTGTAAAAAACAAATAAACAAAAACAAAACAAAAAAAAACAACAAAAACAAACAAACAACAACCTTAGAACAGTTACAATTTAAATACATAAAGCCCTTCATAAGGTGTGAGCTGTATATTTGAGCACAATTTTTTGTATTTCTTCAAGAAATTGGTTATCAGGGATCCCTTTTAATGTGTCTATCAGAACAATTTCCAATCAAATCGCAACTGGAATTATTGATGTCTTCATGTATTATAATTATTATTATTATTTCTTCAATGTTTCATGGTTTTTGTGGCAGTTTTTGTATAGCAATTAACAAGTAAATTTTATGTTAATTTACATATTTATTTTTTCAGGACTCGAGATTTTAAAGGCGGGAATTTTTATAATTCTCTCGGTTCTTTCTTCTTTCAAGATAGTTTTAAGCCTCGTTTTGACAATGCCTTAAATTTTTATGATAACTGACACCCATATTTGTTTATTTTTGCCGCTTCTTTTTAATTATTTCAGTGAGATTTTCATCGTTATGGATCAATATAAAGTCGCTTCTTTTCCATTTTTTTTAAAGGGTACAGTGTCTGATCGGATGCTTACAGCAGTCCTGAATATTATAATATCTCTTATAGTGCTGTTGTCAACACAGAGAATTACGGATAGAGGGAGGAAGGGGTAGTAAGTGTCAGTCATTATACAATTCTTTTAGTTTCCAGCTTGGGGACATGGCATATTTCAGACATGGTGGCCGTCTGCTTGAGTCACATGACTGACGTCATCTTCATGTGGTTTTATTTATGAGACGAAGATATAAAATCACGAGCGGTTTAAGCAATAAAGAGAGGTTCATTGGTATATATGGAGATTTATTGTTAATTATTTTTTACGTTTGGCCAATCAAAGGCTTCATCTGTCCAGGTTCCATTTCCTACGGGGATGTATACGCCCACAGAAATAAATGAATTTTAAAGTATGTAGAATTATATGCAGTATAAGGGATATGCTTCTAAAGGTACATACAAAAAGACAGGCACATATCTATATATAAGAATAATGTTGTGCGTTCGTCTGTCTCGAAATTACGCTGGATAGAGATAAAAAAAATTTTAGCAAATCTTGTAGAGATAATAATAATAATAATAATAATAATAATAATAATAATAATACATGAAGAAATCAATAATTCCAATTGTGGTTTGATTGGAAAAGGTTTTGATAGACATATTGAAGGGATACCTGGTAGGCCATTTTTTTGAAGAAATACAAAAATTAAAGTCTATTGAGCGTGAATAAGTTCAACAGGCAGCAACTCTCCGTTGCACCATGATATCTGTGGCAATCACCAAATAAATCTGGCAATGATAATGATAATAATAGCCGTTTCCATATAAGGAAAGATTCGATCTTCATTGACCGGGCAGCTAAATGCTGCTACTGCTGGTTGAAATTTATAAAATCTTTTTATTAAAACAGTTTTTTTTTTTTTTTTTTTTTTTAAGGAAAACGGGTTTCGCAAGGTCATTAAGTGTTATTGCTCATTTCAGTATTGAGGGGAGTTTTCTTCCTAACCATTTATGTAAAGTAATGCGGGACGTCAACATCTGTCATTATTCTCTCTTCGAATTATATGTGATATCCATTTAAATTTTAACTGCTGTTGAAAGTCTTCAAGTGATGTGGTTTCTATTATTTGGTACAGTTCTTTGCTTGTGATTCCAAGAGTTTCGAAGCAGGACGGTCCTCGCTAAGATCTTCTGGCTTCATTTATGACTCACCATAAGTTTCGTCTCTAACACGTAACAGGTGTATCGGCCAACTGTCCAGGTTAACCGACATTCTTAGAATAAAAATAACTATATGCGAAATGGTTACCGACGTCGAGTAGCAAACAACTAAATCTTCTTCTTCTATGTGCTGTGTCCATTCAGGACATTGACGATCGTGCCTCTCCATAATGCCATGTCCTTTGTAGCTGTTAATAAATTTTGTCTTTTTGCTATCTCTCAAATGTTGATATCTATATTCCCAATACTTATCTATCTATGCCAGTAGGACGCAAAAGGCTACTCTCTCTCTCTCTCTCTCTCTCTATATATATATATATATATATATATATATATATATATATAAAGAGATATCTATCTATCTATCTATCTATCTATCTATCTATCTATCTATATATATATATATATATATATATAATCCAAGTGGATCCTAATAATATAAAATATCAAAACTGATCCACAAAAAGATCTCAATGTATTTATTATAATAGCGCAGATAAGTTACATAGAGAAATCCAAAATTACCTCATAAGAAACATATTTCAACCAACACGTTACTATTAGGTTGGTGCAAAAATAATTTCTTTTTCTCACATAGTAACATATGTTAGAAAACAAAATTATTTTTGCACCAACCTAATATATTGGCATTTTTCGACTAATATATATATATATATATATATATATATATATATAATGTGCGTGTATGTGAGAGAGAGAGTGAGAGTCTGACACATCATACAGTGTTTAGCTCAGGCTAGCTTATCTTATATGGTATGAGAGTAGGTATGAATCTAAACAATACAATTATAAACAGATTCACATCTACAACATATTTTTGGCAACAAGACACAATGTACCATTTAGGGTGTTGACATTATTTTACGGCACTGATCTGTGCCTTGATCCTAGGAAACAAAATGTCCAAATTTAGGTTTCTGTGTTCGTTCATTTTCTTTATTTTAAAAATCTGAAATCAGCCTCTACAAAAACCTATCTTATATTATTGATTTCTTGGTCTCGCAATCAAAGTTCGACTCATACGCGAAGCATATTACACATTAAAGTTGGGTCTATACATAAGATCGACGTATATACGAATACCTATGGAATATTTGAATATCTTAACAGAGACTTCGTTTTTCTTTTAAAAACCCTTCCTCGTTAAGTATTCTCTAGTCTTTTGCTGCAAGTAATAAAATGTTTCTGGAAGTTTTTTTTCGCAGGAAATAAAAAAACTATAAAATATTTAGTCTTTCCAGATGCTTTACTAACACAGCAAATAAAATCTTCATAATTTTTTCTCTTTTGCACGCAATAAATTGTTCTCTTCTTGACGCTTTGTGCTTTGTAACACATTAAGTATCTACATGAAGTTTTTCGGGAACTAATTGTTTTTATATCTGTCTTCATGAGGTCGAATGCTTTGCTCGTTATATAACTTTTTCATGTAGATGGCAGACATTTTCGCTGACTTGGAAATGAGGTTTTCTTCCTTAGTTTCCATTTATATAAGGATAAAACGAGTGGGAAAGTTCCACACACGACAGATAAATACGAAAGAGAAAAACCTCAAAACTTTTAACCTGAATATTTTATACAGTTTAAAAGTGTTAGGCGTTTCTCTTTCGAATTTATTTCTGTTGTATTTGGAACATTTCCACTCGTTTTATTTTCACAATCTCGTTCACTTTGATTAGCTTTTACTGCATCTACAATAGGAACTTACCAGTCAGTTGTAAAGTACATAGCTGATGAAACTGCATTTTCTTTTCTAAAAAATATCTGAAAAATATACACTGTGTCTTATATACGAAATCGATGTGCGCGTTGCTAATGTCGATGAAGAAAATGGGATCGGGGTGTATTGAGTACAAATTATAGCCAAGGCCAATGTATTCTCTTTCGCACAAATATTCTTTGAAAGGCATGGATCCATCTCACTAGGGATTTCTTAAACTCTAGCTAAGCAGAATTCCGGACAGCACCATTCTAGGAGAATGTCATTAGAACGTTTGTTTCATAACCACGAGACACGTGTTCGAACTTTGCCAAGGCCTATTTGTCAAGAAGGTGACTTCTTGATGTTATTGGTCAAGAGGAGTGAAGGTGTTCTTAACGTGCAGTACTTTTGGAGAGTGTCTGAAAACTGTACAGCCGGTT
The DNA here is from genome assembly GCA_963932145.1 of Acanthosepion lycidas. Taxonomy (NCBI): domain Eukaryota; kingdom Metazoa; phylum Mollusca; class Cephalopoda; order Sepiida; family Sepiidae; genus Acanthosepion; species Acanthosepion lycidas. Next base: position 75,784,588 of record OZ010597.1, on the reverse strand, counting down.
GATACGAATGAAATTGGGTAGACGAAACAATTTTGAAAGCTGTCAATGGTTATGACAGCGCGAAGTCACAAGTCATTGTGACCGAGGCTTTCAGCATACTGGCCTTGTTCAGACTGTTGATCACGCTAAATAACGCCCTCTCTCCCAGAAACTGTAATTAAGGTCCGCTCAGCATAGTTGCAGTATAAACTACATGTAGACGCCGTGATGAACAAACGAAAATGTGCCTAAGCAGGCGAATGCCACAAGGATTGGCTAGGCAACCTCGGAAATGAGTGGCCAGCTATTATATATTATTCTAGGGAGAGGACAACTTTCAATTCAAAACCGGTTGGGAGTGGCGCTAACAACTCCAGCCCACAAGAAACTTACTTGCTACTGAAATCACAGATGCAACTCCTAGCGTATTGAGTTTGTGGATCTATATTCCACGGTGTTAACTTAAATTACGAGCGTCAAACCATTATATTATATTTATATACAGTGTCTAAGTAAGCCTATCAGAAACTTCAACTTCATTTACGACTCGGGGAAAAAGGGACAAGGTCTGTAATATATATATATATATATATATATATATATATATATATATATATATATATATATACAGTGTAACCCGGATATAAGAGAGTTGTCGGGACCAGAGAAGAAGTCTCTTATATCCGGGTTTCTCTTATATTCGGGTTTGGTCTATTTTGTTAAGGTAAGTATGGCTCTCATTTTGGACCAGAGAAAATCTCTCTTATATCCGAGTTTCTCTTATATCCAGGTCTCTTATATCCGGGTTACACTGTATATATGATATCTTACGCCCCCACCAATCGCTAACACAAATCCATTCTCATTAACAAGGCGTCTACCTGAGGAGGACTGACATTGAAAATAAATTTAAAACAATGCTCCGAGACAGACACTTAGGGACTGATGATAGCCACGCAAAGAACGGCTTGAAATAGACTATCTCTATGCTGAGGAAATTTTTATTTGTTTGCTGTAAAAATACATATTCTCTGTTAAAATAAAAAAAATCGAGCTCTCTGTGGATCAGTTATAAATATTAATATTATTAGAATCCACACGGAATATATACCAACGGATCAATTACCTGTATATATATATATATATATATATATATATATATATATATATATATCACCAAATACGCTACATATATAGCATAATTGTAGTATAGTGCATGCGGGCTCTGTGGGTGTTGAACAAACACAAATGTGCCTGAGCAGACGTCTGCTACAGGGAATTAGCTGACCATCCCTAGTAGAAAAGCATACACAGATACGAATGACCAACCATCATATTATTTTATATTTATATAATGTGTCTAAGTAAACCTAAAAACCTTCAACTTCTCGTTTAAGACCAGGGATATATTTTTCAGCATTCTAAGAAAAGGGCAACGTCTGTAATATATATCACCAAATACGCTATATTTATTGACAAATAAATTTCACCTTTATTATATCTGAACGGGTTTTAATTCTCATTTCACAAATGTGACATTATTTCTAAGCAATAAAATATTTTTGTGCTGCCATTTTACCTGATGTGTTTTCAGAAAGGCAATGTACAAATGTGAAAATAGTGAAAAGTGAGCCAAATAAAAAGAAAACTATTTCATAAAAATATACAAATTTACTGCAGAATTCGCCCGTTTCAGATATAAATATTTCTAAACAAAATTGTATTTACGACATTCAAAAATAAATATTTCTTCACGATATTGTGTTAGATTCACATAAGGAACGTAAGGGTTTTTTTTTTTTAAATTTTAGTAATTTTCTTTCTATATAAAAAAAAGTGTCTCATGTACTGAAGACACGGTACTTGCCTGCAACTGTTATCAAAAAGATAGATCACCTAGGCATTAGAATGGTGGAACCATGACTCTATACTCCACGGGATTGGTCTATAAGGTCTATAAGGTTAACTTCAATTTTATACAAATATTTACTGATAGACTAATGTTTACCTCGACGTCGTAGGCTAACAGTACTTACTACACAACATTAAATGCAAACGGGCGAGGGTGTTTGTAATCAAATATGGCGTATCAGATGGATCAAAATGTATGTTGCTTTTTTTACTCTTTGTTGTATTTTTCTGAACAACGCAACGTCAATCACTGCATTCAAAGTCGATCTCTCATCGTCGTTATGATCCGTTTTTGAACATGAACGATTGTAGCTATTCACAACTTCCTACCCCTTGTAGGTCTAAGCAACATTTGACTTTTTAGTATCCCTATTTGCTCTGGCATACATACCCACAAACATATTTGACAAGTTGCTCGCTGGTTTCCCCCTACCCACTCCTTCCTTCAATATGTCCTGGAAGTATTAGATTTTCCAAGCTGTCTTTCTTCAAAATATATCCATGATATTTAAGCCTTTCTGATTTTAAGTATGATTATCTTTTTAGTTTGCTTGGAATTTCGTCTTTGCTCTTTGCTCTCATGTTTAGTCTGTAGCGTTATCAGCATCTTTAGTTCTCTGACTTTCCTCTTCATCCGAAAGGAACTTGTCCAGTATTCACTGCAATAAACGTAGATAGATATGTCATAGCAGTAAAGCACTCTATACTTTTCTAACGAAATATTCCGATCTCTTCATACTTTGCTTAGTTTCTGGAAGACATTGTTCGCTATTCCGCTGTGCCTTCAAATTTCTGTGCTGCAGTTTCTATTGACTGTTACAACACTATAAATAAATGTCTGTGGCTCCTTGATGCCGGTGTTTTCAATGCAAAAGCTTCCACCGTTAACTGCTCTCTTGCTGATACCATAGAGTCTTTCTTCTTATAGTTAATGCTTAGTCCTTTCTTCTCGCTTTCATTTGCCACCATTAATGTAGTTTTCTTTTTGGGTCCCTCCAGCGTCACAGTATCATCCATTTATACTTCGATATTCATTAATGAGTTTGTGGCCTCAAAAATCATGGGTCGAACTATACACGAGTCATATCATATTAATGAGTTTGTGGCCTTAAAATCTAGAGTTGACCACTATATAAAGTATATCCTGCATTTCTTTCTTATAGGAAAATCCCGACTCTCAGTTACAACAACAAAAATGCGCTTCTAATGTCAACTATGCACCTTCTTTTTTTTTCTCCTCTCAATAGTAATTAAATTATGCACCTGAAATCGCAGCAAATAGCGATTCTTGTTTTTTGTCGTCGTTTGTCGAAAAAAAAAATCAGGAACATTTCTGATTATAACAGCATTTATTAAAACAGACAAAAATGTCACGGCGCCCATCTTGGTACCTTTTTGCGCATGCACAAATGCGGAAACTAAAGCTATAACAGCCAAATGTTATATTCTGGTTTTTAGACGAATTAGCTAAAAAGAATAACCCGATACGTGATATCCTCTGGTATGGACAACAGGCGGACATTCTACTCCTGTGGATTGTATAAAATGTTCTTGAACGGCAACGAGTATCGAGCAAAATGGGGGACAGATATTTACGTACTCTACCTTCTGTGGACGGAGTTTAAACTCAAATTAAAATAAAGATTCCCAATATAGATTTTCAAGGCAAGCAGAACCTGTTTACATATCTTTTTTTATGTCGTTCTTCCCATCTCGCCTTGTGTCTTGTTAAACCTAACTTATTTAATAAATAACCGTGCAAAGATTGTAGCAACACTTGCTATTGTCGCTTATTGTAATACATGCTTGTCCCGAGATAATGTTTTTTTTTTTTCTATTATAAAGCAAAAATGGATGATACTCAAAGATTATCGGACTGGCAAAACTGGAGAACACACCCATTGAAATGTTGTCGAATTAACAGCTATTATCTTCTGGACATTGAGGAAAGAACTTACTCGATATTCCCCTTGCACCTCGTTGCACGAACGCAGCATTAAACATGGCGCGGTTTTTGCTTTTAAAAATAAAATTGTTTAACTATATTTTTCTTTTAAATAAATTTGCAGACAAATAAAAAAAGTTAAACTATTTTGTAACCCCGAGTGGGATACAATGCTAAAAAGTTCATTTAAAAGTGATTTCTGATTGGGCGAAACAAACGATTAACTAATTTTATGTCAATGAAGGGAGTTTCCTGGCGCTCAATCCAACGGCTTTTGTTTGTCGGTGTCACATTCATTCAGATATTGCTACCTCGATGCGAAAGTAATTCTAACACGAATTTGATTTGGACAGGAAAATCTCCTCAATTCAAAAGTTGATTGGACGTCATTTTGATTTTTACATTTCTTTCAATTTGTTTCTTTGCTATTTCTTTTATATTTTTGTTTTTATGATTTTTGCTTTTAGAATAATTCTTCGTCTTCCCACATTTGTTTCCTTCTTTCGATTTCCTTTTTATATACGCTATTTCTTCTTTTGTTTTTTTTTTCCTTCTTTTCAACACTTCCCCCTTTTTACGATGTGTTATTTATTTCTTACTTTTAGACCCCGTGTTTTTTACATACTTTTTAAACTTTCTTTCTTACACTCTCTTTCACTTAATGCTTTCTCTCCTTTCCTTATTTTTTCTTTTAGACAGTGTCGTTTTAGACCTTTCTTTCTTTCTTTCTTTCTTTCTTTCTTTCTTTCTTTCTTTCTTTCTTTCTTTCTTTCTTTCTTTCTTTCTTCCTTTCTTTCTTTCTTTCTTTCTTTCTTTCTTTCTTTCTTTCTAATATTATTTTCTCTTTTTACTCTTCTTTCCATAGTGTTTAATCTTTGGATTTTTGCTTGGTAACAAAATATTTCAATTTTATTTAAAATAAACTGATGCGGACAGTATAAATAAGTGAACAAATAAAATTTAAACATCGTATGAACCAAAAAGTTGATAATTAAATAAGCATTATTCAAAGCAAAACCTTGTAATGCAATTATAACCATTCAGTTCTTCCATAAAACATTTCCTCAAACGTTTCAACACAAGCTTAAAATTAAACGCAATTTGTCTTTCGAAATCGAGAAATGACGTCAGCCGCCCTGCGTTGGGATATGAATTTAGTCTTTTTAATTCAGGTATCCAATATATTTCACGAAGGTAGGCGTGTTGTGCAATCTTTACGAATTTTCTGACTGCATTGAGGCTAATTAGTTGTGCCTTTCACATCTGTGGGTGTCTGAAGTCTTATTCTAAAGCATTCAGGTTGTAGACTTCGCTGTGGAGCGTTACTTTGCATATTTATATCTTGTAAAGTGTGTCAAGGTGGCCAGATGATTACTGAATATATAAATTGGTATGACAATAGTTGAATGCCATACATAGATGATAATGGCTTCCCACCGGCGGCGCAAGGACTGCAATTAAACAGGTTGCTGCAACACGATAAACACGATAGTACCTACTTGACTGTTTATAGCCACACAGCTAGCACAATATTATGTGGCCTCCTAACATCAAGCAGCTTTAGTCTAATGACAAAATAACAATCAAAATAATTGGAAAAGTATTGGAAACATTTGTTCATAGCATATGAGTTCTAAAAATCTTAAAACAAATAACGAATTTCTTGAAATTCTGAAGTCTTTTGCTTCTTTATATATTAATAGATTAATTACATCAGATTATGAATTTCAAAAACTTTTGGAAAGTGTGTTGGACCAAGAAATTTTTAAGTCTAAATAGGTACTATTTTTTCAATTTGGGGGATTTCTTTTATTTTCGCCGCCTACACCCGGTAGTCTATCCACGTTTTAGTGGTCCGGTCCTCAGTGTCTTAGAACGACGTTTTAACCATGGGGCTAATGCTGGCGTTGGTTCAAGCTCGTTGTTGGTTGATGGCCGCTTCGATCTACCCTAATTCTGTCTACGCTGTGTTCTTCACCTCAGAGCAGAGACAAATCGAAGGTCGTAGTCTCGCAGCGCTGGTTCAAGTCATGGCGGGTATTATATTAAGGAAAAATATATACACGACGAAAAATAAAACGAGAGATTCGTGGGATTAATCATTGGTTTATTTAGCTCTTGGTACGACAAAAATGGACCCTTCCTGCATCGCTGTGACACTGGGCCTTGCTTAGATCTCTGGAGGAGCTAGGTTCAAAGTCTTGGAATTAGAAAGTTTGGTTGGCAGCTGATATGGATTTTAGAAGCACTTAATGCAGGATCTCAGCCCAAAGTGTCAGAGCTCCCCAACGGAAACTGCTTATATGCACTTCGGCCCAAAACTGACGGAGGACCGAAGGGTTCTGGAGATTCGGTGATTCCTCATATTTCATTAATTCCAATAAAGGTTTTCTTTGATTGCTATTTCTGCTTTCTTAATCAACTTTACAAATTTGGAGAGCTATCAACCTTCCCTTCACAGGGATTGCTTTTCCTTTAACTCCAGCCTTTTTCACTTTACATCTCGCACCATTACTCTGTACAGGAAGGGCTAAATTCTACCCCTTCCCCTTTGCTTCTCGGTATTCTAAATTTACCCACTTCTCAGGGATGGCATAACTGTCTTTGTGACAATATCTAATTTTTTAAGTGCGTAGGAGAAAGGGCGTGGTTTATCCATCATTAATTAAATTCTCTCACTCCTTTCTTGGACCCACTTGTCCAGCGAAAAACACAAACCAGATCATGTTCTCATTTTAACCTACCGAGTGATAGATAAAAATTATTTCCCAATTGTTTTTCGTCAATGAAAATATATTTGCTTACCTAAATTCTCAATAAAGAGACACGCTGTTTTTCATCCTTTGGCCGGTCATCGTCTTAGCGAAAACATAACCCAGATCACCTGCCAGTTATGATGATCAATTTTCATATTTCTAATCCGCGCCGCGAGTTCATCCTCTGTTTTCATTTCTCAATTCGTTTTCGCTAATGAAAATATAATTCCTGTTTGCTTCTCTTTTCGCCAATGTCATGTGTTTTTCTAATTTACCAAGAAAGAGGTAAAGCCATTTTCCAATTTACTTTACCCGAACGCCAGATTTTTGATGGATACCCCCCGCCCCAAATAATTCACCTCTCGGTGCATCGTTCAAATTCGTGGGGGTGAGGCAACCTAGATGACCCTTTATTCACTTCAACATTATCAGGGAAAATATTTTCTATTCTCTCTTTCTATCTATCTTCCAGTTTATATTTCGTTTTGGGCTTAAACTTTTTCTGCTTAACAAACCTCACAGCCTCAGCGTCACACTCTTATCAAAATAGAATTTTTTCTGATTTTTCACTTTTTGAGAAAATCAACATTGCACTCAGCATGAAATCTGGGTTTCGACGTGATAAGTAATGACACCAAAAATGACATTCATGGCTTTTACGAATTTTTAAGCATAATTTACTTTAATTTAAAGATCGTTTGAAAAATGTACAGAAATACTTAGTTTCCACAGATTTTTGCTTACAAACTGACTTTAAAATTTTACTATTTCAACAATAAATTCAAAAAAGTTGAATATTTTTTTTATTAGATACACTGAATGGAAAATATATTCAAAGCAGAATTCTAATTATGAATCACCACAAGCAAAATATGCCGCATTTTACTGGATTCGATAAGTAAAACAGTGTAAAAAAGATTACAAAAAGGCTCCTCAATGAATTGGATTTGTTAGATCATAATAAAAGCAAAAAATAAATAAAAGTGTATATAACACTATAATACTGCTGGGTACAAAATGTTTTAAATTTGCATTATTTATTGAAAATCATACTAAAACTACTGCGCTGTATAATGCATGACATCATAATATAGCTAAATTTTTCAGTATAATTTCGCTTTGAAGTAAATGACTGCCTTATTTGATGACATAATGATTTAGTATTAATATGTGTGTTCCATGCATCTTGTCTATATAAAATTTGTAAAGCTTCAGTAAATTATAAATTTTATAAGTTTGTGCAATAAGGTTTTCACTGATCACCGGAATGAAATTCCAACGTTACAAATTAAACCTAAACGTAATCTTTTAAACTCGTTTCCTCAAAAAAAAAACAACAAAAAACGGTAACGATTTTGAAAAATTGTGTCACTATTTATCATGTCAAAACCCAACTTTCAAATTGAGTGCAATAGCAGGGTTCCAAAATCGCCCTGCCCTACTGTCATGATTGTTGAATAATGAATATTACCAGGATTGAAATTAGGAAATCAAGTTAACAAAAGTATGTGTAAACCATAATATTTGGTATTGAATATTTGGTATTGAATATTTGGTATTAAATAGTAGTTAAATGTCACTTAAGTGTAATATGAAAACTCCTCCAGAATTTAAAGACCAAATAGATTATAAAACCTTGAGAAAATATTTGGAATTATGGACACAGATTTATGCGTCTTCTGCCTTGCGGTCATACGGGGAAAGCTTCAGGAATAAACCATGAGGACATATCAGGAGTCGGAGTCCCTAAGACAATCCGATGTTATGTTCAACTTCGTTCTGGTAACTCCTGCGACGACGCCGGTGTCAAGCTGTATTGAATTCCGTTTTTCCCTTGGACAACATCGGTGGGGTGGAGAGGGGAGACGTGCAGCATGGAAAACCGCTGATCTCAAAACTCTGCCGAGGCCTTCGCCCTGTAGAGGACTCACCAGTGTCCCCTCACCGCGACGTTAAAACACAGAAAACAACAGTCTACTGATGGGAGGTCCTTCTGCATGTGGAACTGGCTACCGGCATGTGGGAAACGATGGCGACCTCATGTTCACTTCAAGGATGTCTGCGAAAGAAACATGAGGGTGATGGAAATAGATATCGAGAGGCGGGAAGACGTTGCCATCGATCGTTCACGCTGAAGAGAGCTGGAGCGAGGAGAGAAGAAACGGAGGTTTACTGCCGTGGTGGAGTGTGCTCAACGGAAAGAAAACAATGCAGTGACATTGGTGAAGAGCGTTTTTACATGCAATCGTTGCAATCGAGACTGACTCCCGTGTGGTCCTGCGCCACTATCAGCGGCTGAGGTATAACTCTTTGGGCGTAGATCCATGGTCTTTCGAGACCGACTGATGTTGTATATATAGATTTGCCAAGAGAAAAATAGACCATTGCAGTATATCTGAATTTAACTGACAGAGAAAGACTAGAATCATGTAGCGTTGCAGAACACAGGCTCAAGGTGCAGCTTCTTCCAGCCAAATGCTTGTGGTCTAAAAATAACCCTTCGGCCTGATCGTTAAGGAATAAAATCATGAGACGATATTGTAGTAGCAGGCAAATTTTATTCTGGGTGTAACTTAATGCTGTCGACTAGCGAGGCAGTGGTGGGGGCGTGTTGAAGGGGGGCAGGAGTCTAATGGGCGTGTCTTCCTTTTCGCGGCGAACGGTCTCTTTTCCACTATGCATTTCTTGGTTTTTAATGCTAGAGACCACTGTTTTATAGAGAGCAAGCCTTCTATATCCTGTCAGCGCTGTCTAAGTAAGTAACTCAAATCCGCTTTATTCAGCTAAATTTCTTTGTTAGGGTCGTTTGACATGTTTCTTATGACGTTCACTTCAGTTACCTGGCATTCTTTATCAAGATGATTACTCTATTGACATTATTCATACTATTGTCCTCATCTTTGTCGCCATATTTATTACAACGTTTCGACCGTTGTACACTCCGGCCTTCTTCAGGTGGTTGGAATATCGAACTGAACCCTTTATTTCGCTCACTGGGTAGACTGTTCTAGTTCCAATGGATGTCAGTTATTAGTTATCTCCTGTTAATTCCCCTCTCCAACGCCTTTATCCATTGAGCCATGTGTGTCCTTGAGGACACATGGCACAGTGGATAAAGGCATTGGTTAGATCCAGTTACAGGACCCAAAGAGTGTGAGTTCAATACCCGGTTAAGGCAGTGGAGAACTTGGAGAGGGGAATTAACAGGAGATAACTAATAACTGACATCCATTAGACATGGCACGTGGAACTAGAACAGTCTACCCCAGTGAGCGAAGTAAAGGGTTCTTTCTCCTTATCACATCTTTTCTCTGCTACTTTTTGCTATTTTTAGTCATCATAAAAATATTCCAAAAATAAAACCGTCTTTTGTACTTTCCTAAAGTTCTGTCTCTGAAAATGGCCATAGTCATCGCCATTATCCTTCTTTTCCCATCTTTTTTGCTTCCAAAATGTAAACACATTCCTCTTCTCACAAATCTCTTGTCACTTTTTCTTCATTTTTTAAACCTCCATTTTTCTAAAACACGAAACAAAATGTATTTTTTTCATGTATACTCATTCAAAATGGCGCCCAGAGAAAAAATGTAAATGTTTTAATTGTAGATATTTCAAGAACCAGATTATCTGCGTTAGAGAAACTTTAGATTGACAATGAGTGCATAAGTTTTATTTTATTTTTTTTTGCTAGTTATGTCTGGTCAGGTAAGGCAATTATGGGAGACAGCCATTCACTTATATGTCAGTCATCGTAAGATACCAGAAATAAGATTGTATCAAACTATCTGCTGGGGGGATAGTGTAGAAAGAAATGGATTCATGTTTTTTTCTGAAAGAATGTGAAGTGGGCATGAACTGCCTCAGCCAAGATTCGAACTCTGCTCTGCTAATATCGCTCTCTATGACGTACCAGTGCAAGTCAAGCATACTTTTATTCATATATATACAAAACGTAGTGCGTATTAATTTTTGTGCGTGTTACCAGAAGAATCAGAGAAATAACATAGTAGAAGAAGAATTTTCTGATATTTTTAACGTGACGCTATTATTAAAGTTTTAAATTATTTTCGTTTCATGCTCATAGGTGATACACCAACTGCGGTCGGAATGATAGGGTCATTGCAAACTGTAAAAGAACATTTCTTTGAGTGTGTAGTATTTGATTCGCCAGGGCGACATATAATTTTGAATACAAAGTTATCCTTCTAGGCTGGTTGAAAATTGCAGCTAGAGAGACCAGTCTACCCTGCTATTTAACCGATAGCTGAAGTAGTAAAAGAGATGGATTCCTACTTTTCTCAAGGCTATTTGTGTAAAAGTGAACATAATTAAGCGGAATTAGGATTTTTAAAAACGATAATAGATCGATTCGATTGGTCCATTATTCTTCCTCCTTGTCATGTGGCATTGTTTTATACTACGTCCGCGCGAGCGCAAAAAAAAGGTTTCAATGAAACTGATTTTGCGATTTACAAAATCGAAGGCACCAGCGTTGATTCGTTTGTGTGTATGTGTGTAGTCCACATTTTGATCATAAAATTTCATTAAGGCTACGTTTTAGCTCTAGGATAAAGTGCTTCAGGGACAGCTATAATCATTGGGTCCTGCGTAAAATGAAATTTTCATCGTATTTTGAACATTATTACTTTTTGATACCGTGCGTGTGTGTGTGTGTGTGTGTGTGTGTGCTCCTGGGAACTGCTGTCCAATTTCATTTCGTAGTGACAAGAATACATAAACAAAATTGTAAAATAGCAAACAAGAAATTGAAAATAAAAGTAAAATAAGGACAAGAAAAAACTATCTTTAAAAATGTTAAGAAAGAGACATGAAAACTATTAAAACAAGAAAATCGTACTGACCACCAGGAATGTAAACTGAAAGAAAATATCTAGAATATTGAGAACGTTAGCTAAAGGCGTGTAAGCAAAACAAACTCATACTTTTAAGTAAGCATCATAAAGAGAAATTTATCAGTTAAGCGAAGGGCACGACAACTGTCTTTTCAGTAGTCATTTTTTCCTGATAAATGTAGAGCTACATTGGATGGATCTGATGGCTGGAGTAGTTTTTATTTTTCCGTCTTTTGCATAGGTGTCTATCTGAACATATATTCTATTTTAGTGCAGTAATTATATTGTTATAAAAGTGAGCTTGTTTAAAAAGCCAGCTTGCTATGTACTTGAAATAGAAAATCCTTTATTCGAAGGTTGACGTCATAGATTGAGGAATCGGAGAGCCGAGTTCGAATTCCAGTTGAGTTCATTACATTTACTTATGAAAAGTATGAATTCCACTCGGGTAAATAGTAAGACAGACTGAATTTAGTAGCCTAGGGTGGGAACCGGTCTAGAAGGAAAACTCTAAAATTCAAAACTGTATGTGGCTCTGGCGAAGCATATACTATGCAGCTGACGGAAAGGAGCGTTCAAATTGATTCGATTATTCCGGACTACGGTCGACTCGTTTTTTTAATTTGAAGAACAAAGATACAAGCTTACACACACACACACACACACACACACAAATCCAATGATACACGCTTACAAAATACTCAAGTTCAGGCGCGTGTTTTCGACAAAATTCGTCCCAAATCATTTGAAATATCCTCATAGGTTGTACTTCCAAAATACATGCTCTATGTTTTAAAGTTCATTTGCATCACGGATTCTTCGGCTATCGGATTCTTCGGTGTTAAAAAGTTTTATTTGTAGGAAGCTGGCTTATCTCCCATTTTCTTTTTAATACTTGGTTTTGCCGAAACATTTCCAGGCAGATCTACTGGCCAAAGAGAGACAATGTTCATCCGATATAACATTACTTGATTTCTTCTTATGGGAATACCTTCAAGAGACATTTTATGCTACGAGATCGAATATACTTGAACATTTGGAACTAAAGATAACTATTGCCGATTTGCAGGGGATATGTTGATACTGTTCTTATGGGGATACTTTAAAGCTAAAATGTATGCCCCTAGACCCAAAACAATTCAACGATTGTAATTGAAGAGATCTGTCGCAAAATTGCAAGTGATACTTGAGTTGATATTTCCTACACAATCTATCGATAACGAGTGCTTTGCTTTCTTGTGGAAAGAGAACACTTAAAATAAATTGCCATTGACACAAATATTTGATACTTGCCTTCGTAAACATTATTATAACATTTATTCTGAATGTAATTAATTTTCAGTTAATAACCAAAACTGTTATTACTAAAGTTGCTATTATTGCTATTATAAAATCTATTCCGAATTTAATTGACTTCTAGCTGTTATTACTAACGTTGATATTATTATTGCTATTATAACATTTATTCTGATTGGAATTGTTTTTCAGCTAATAACCCGAGCTGTTATTACTACGAAAGTTGCGATTATTGTTATTATAAAGTTTATTTTGAATTTAATTAACTTTTAGTTAATAAACCGAACTGTTATTACTGAAGTTGAAGTATTGAGGGAAAATGGCGAGGAAGCACACGTTTTATATTTAACAAGATGAGGAATTTTTTTTATAAATGTACACATTTGAAGTTGTCAGTATCTTGTTTCAGGAAAAGGAATTCAATCTTTAAAGTTCGTAGTTTCGATGAATTATCAAGAAGAGAAAATGTTCAGATTAAATCATCGGACACAAAAATTCCAAAATGTTTAAAACAAATTGAGAGAGTTTGTTTTTCACATAAAAGTTTTACGCTTGTTTTTAACATGAATGAAAAGATATATTTTAAGGTACTTAGCTTTGGAGTTGAGTAGAGTTCTTTGAAATCGTTCTGCTTTCATTAGAGGCTGATAATATATCAGTGTGTAATTTGGCACCGGCGTTATTCAGACGCGTGGAACTCTGGCTTTCTGTCTCCTGGTTCTTTCTGCTTTTTCCCTCTCTCTCTGCTTTAATTCAACTTTCTCTGCCTATTTATATAAAAAAGCGATTTCACATCACTTTTTCGTTACTTTTTTCTTAGTTTGTAAGCCGCTACCTTTTCCACTGGTGTAAATAAATTTTCACATACGTTCGTTAAACTTTGTCTTCAGCCAATGCCCTTTTCCATTGGTCAAAATAAATTTTCGCATAGGCTCGCAAATTTGAAAACAATGGAGAAAAGGAAGTTATTTTTATTTCGTATTCACCACAAATATCCTATGTGTTATCAGATCTCCTATAAGACAGTGAATGCTGGATAATTTTCTTACAGATGAAGATTCTTGAGACAACAGATGTGGTTCTACAGAAGGATGCTGAGAATATCATGGATGGAGAAACGAAAAAGTTTTAGGAAAAATTAAAACAGAAAGAATATTAGCACTTAGAATTCGAAAGGAGCAGTTAACACATAATGAGGAAAGACGGTTTGGAAAATTTAACAATCATAGGGCGTACTGAAAACAAAAGACACAAGAAGAAACAATGAATAAGGTATCTAACGAGCTAGTGTAAATGAATGGCAGATAGAGGGATAGGAGGGATAGTAACGAAACAAACATTGCTTAGAGTTTATAAAGATTGGAACTAATGAATGTAGCTCGACTGAACAGTTGATATGAAAATAGCGGTAGGGTACTGAAATGGTAGCAACGTTTCGTCTGTAGGAAAGGGTGAAAAATAATTCATCACCCACAAGGCTGGGTAAACACTTTTGAACTCTGTTGAGGCTGGAAAGTGAAGATTGGACAGCTTCAGCCCAGATATGGCAGCAGTGATCCATTTTTGGTCTGATCTGATCCTTGTAAAGTTAGAACATGACAGAAATATTTGGTTACTTCCAAGACATTACAAGGAACCGGCCATTTGTTCCAGCATTTTTAGTGATGGTTTATATATACGTGTTCCTCTTGGGATCTGGACTGAGCTTAAGTTTCAATAGGCGTTCAAGGCAAAGAACCTCATTGACGTTGTTTAAATGAGAGACCATGTCTTGTCAATCATCCACGTTTAATATTGTTAAGAATGCTGCTGATCTTTGGACAAAGACATTTTTCTCGATGCTCTTTCATTGTAGATCCTAAATTCTTGGTCAGAAGGATCTCAAGTGAATTTCGTGGACATCTGCTAAATCTATCTCCACCCCACCAAAAAAAAAAAAGAAGAAGCTTTTGCAATATATGCGCAGTTCCGGATGCAGAATCGCTTGTTTGTCACCACTCAACGAACTCGATTTAAAGAGGCCAATATTTATGCTACTACCTCTCTCTCTCTCTCTCTCTCTCTCTCTCTCTCGTGCATGACTTGACCATTTAGGTTCGCTCAAGAGGTAGAATGCCCATTTCTCTTGCAAAGAAGCATCCAACTATAATAACATATGTTGGCTTTATTATAATTCATCTTGTAACAAATGAAATTTAAACTTGTGAACAATTTATACTAGAGAACTCGATTGTTAATGAAGTGACACTCACCTGAAGCTAAACCACGGATTGAAAATAACATTCAACATAAAAAAAACGTCGAAAATCTGTCGACATGCATTAAAAAAATATTTTTATTACTATTTAACACTAGAATTTTTTGCAACATGCTACGTGTGTTGAAATTATCGCATTTGTTTTTGTGATAAATTTTATTTATAGTTCTCGCAAATGCAGAACGAACTAGCAACATGATTCTTGTACATAAAAATATAAAAGATATTCAACAGAACAAAATTGTATTTTTATTAAATAAGTATTTGTTATTTTAATCACTAAATTATTTTTAAAATAGTGGGAATATTTTGTATGTTGAATAACTGTTGTAACCAAGTAATGGTCAAGAAATACCAAAAGAAGAGGTTGCAAATAAATAGTGTATTGAAGAGTAAATACAACAGAAGTGTATTACACGACTTGGGAGGTTGTGTTGGTTGACCAGCGTTCAGTCTATATCACTGTTATATTTAGTAAAAAATACGAGGGTAAATGTGACACAAGGCCGAGTTTAACGTGGGTCATCCGAGCCCGTAGGCTCGGCCAAAAAATCCCCGTAGACCCTGCATAGACAGGTTCGGGTCTGTCTACCTCCCGGAACAAGACTCTGACCTTCGGCACAGCCTCGTCCGGATTCCTCTCTGCCCAGAGAATTCGACAGGAGCTGCGAACAGTCACAGCATCAGTAGAACAGTCTATATTACCGTTAATATTTAACAGCCACCCCACGAGTGATATATGTGGCACAAGACCGAGTTTATCCTTAAAGTTCCCGGATGACCAACATGAAATTCCTGAAGTGTATATGGGATTACTACTCTGTCTCCGTACATTAATGTGTTGTTACAGAGTAAGTAGACTTTTGAAATACTCTGATCTTTGCTTTTTAATTTGTCCTCTATTTCCTTTCAGAAGTCATCCTCGAACGCTTTGTTTATTATTTCATTGATTGTTATTAGATACTCCCTGACAGTATTGCACAAGGTACTTTTTATTTCGACCTCTGTCCCAATGGCAACTATGACTGTGTCTTCCAGGGGTTCAGCATATTCAGGTATCAATCTCGATAACCCGTCTGCATGACATATTTTAGTAGATGGGAGAAACTCCATTTTGTAGTTATAATTGAGGAGAATGGTTCCCCATCTTTGCAGTCTATTAGCCGTATGTGTGGGCAGACCCTTTTTTGATCCAAAGATAGTAAGGAGTGAACGATGGTCTGTCTGTAACACAAAGTGCCTCCCATGAATAAATCTATGGAATTTAGTTACCACAAAAATGATTCCTAAGGCTTCCTTTTCTATTTGCGAGTAACCTCTTTCAGCTGATAATAGCGTCCTAGATGGGCGATTGGCTTTACCGATCCATCCTTTAGCTTGTGTAAAATTCACGCCCCGATGCCGTAGGAGCTAGCATCGCGGGCTACAATGATGTCAAGGTATGGTTCGTAAGGAGTCAGGAACAAATCTGATGTAAGGACCTCTTTTATTTTCTCAAATGCTTCCTGGCATTTGGTTGTCCATTCCCACTCTTTAACTTTCTCAATAATTCATTAAGTGGAGCTCTCAAACTGTGCATTCTTGGAACAAAAACGTTATAATAATTGGCAAGACCTAAAAAACTTTGAAGAGCCGACACATTTTATGGTGCTGGCATATTCTTTATTGCCGTTGCCCTATCTGGGCCGGGACGTCAACCGTCTTTGTCAATTATTTGCCCCAAGTACTTGATTCTCTCTAGGAAAAACTCACAATTCGCGTCCTTTAGTTTGAATCCGTAATTCTGGATTCTCCTGAATCCCTACCAAACGGGCGATTTGTGTTCCTCGATGATCTCACTTTTCATTAGCACGTCATCGAGATTGGCCATCGCAAAATCAAGAACCATTTAACATCGTGTCCATAACCTGTTTAAAAATTGAAGGGGCGACCTTAACCCCGAACTTAAAAATTTGTATAAAGCTTTGTGGGTGTTTATGCAACGGAGCTTCGAGCATTCCTCGTTTAAATGTATTTGTAGATAAGCGTCGCTTAAGTTAATCTTAGAGAAAAATTTTCTTCACTGAGCTTAGCGAATATCTGCTCTGGACTTGGAAGGGGATAATGGTGATCCTTTAGGGCGCTGTTCAGCCCCGTAGAGAAGTCAGCACATACACGAATTTCTTTTTTGTTCTTTTTAATATAAACTGTGGGTGATGCCCATTCGCTATATTCAACCTTTGCCAACCTTTCTCTTCAAGTCGATTCAATTCTTCGTCAATTTAATTTAACGAGGCAAATGGAACGTTACGTTTTTTCTTAAAAACTGCCTTTAACTCAAACTTAGCAGACATTTTTGTGCATTTTCCTAGTCCTCCATTGAAAACGCCCGAAAATATTTTTTTTAATTTCACCTTTTAACTTTTCTGCTTCGTTAGTCAAATTTTCAACTTTTTGACATAATAATGAGTTAATAGGCATATCCCAAAGTTGAAACTGTTCTAACCAATCAGTCCCGAACAGATTACACGTATTCTTCATAATTTACACCTCAAGTTTTAACGTTTTACCTTTCAATGGCACGTTCGCCCATAAACTTAATAGTGTCACCAGTTACTCCTTTAGCTATTCGGTTCGTTCTTAACAAAGTCGCCTTACCCGATTTTTTCCATGTTTGTTAATTAATTATGGATAACTCTGAATCCGGATCAAGCTGTAGCCTTATATTTTTGTTACATATTTCAACTTCAATATATTTTCTGATGTTACTATATTCTGGTTCATCAGACACTGTTGATATTTATTAGCCTCCCCAACAAGGGTAAAAGTAGCACTAGGCAGAGAGTTCGACAGCAGCTGCGAACAGTCACAGCCTCGGTAGAACAGTCTATATCACTGTTAACATTTAACAACCCCCCCACCACCACCACGAGGGATGTATGCGGCACAAGGCCGAGTTTACTGTGGGTTATCCGAGCCCGTAGGCACAGCCAAAAATATTCCCTTAGAACCTGCATAAACGGGTTCAGGGTTTGTCTATCTCCCCGGACGAAATTTTGCCGTTCGGCAAAGCCTCGTCCGCTCAAAGCAGACAGCTGAACAGTTTAGCACTGATAATATTTAACAGCCCCCACCACGAGGGATGTATTTGGTACAAGACTGAGTTTACCGTGGGTTCTCCGAGACTGTAAGCTCGGCCAAAAATATTCCCTTCGAACCCGTATAAACGGGTTCAGGGCCTCTACTTCCTCGGACGAAACTTAGCCATTCGCCAAAGCCTCATCCGGGTTCTCTTTGCTCAAAGCAGAGCGTTTGAAAGTTGAACAGTCTAGCACTGTTAATATTTAACAGGCCCTGCGACAAAGCTTCGTCCGAGTCTCTCTCTGCCGAGGCAGAGAGTTCAACAGAAACGAACAGTCTAGTCGACTGCTCCCTCGAGGCTTAATTTCCTACTGACTTTATAGCAAGTGGAAGAGTCCACAATAGCCTCATTAGAGGGAAGACACCACAACAATAATAAAACTTTTAATTTTTCCAAAAAATTAATGAAAAATTTATTGTACTAAGCCCTGCACCCTAGTAAAACTAATTGTAACTTGTGGCCACTTACCTGTTTCCCCTTCTCCCCAAAATTTGGTTTCGATCGATCAATGTATGACTATTTTAGAGTGTGTAACGTACTGCCTAACGGATGTCACAGAATTTTATATATAGATTTTGCTGTTATCCTGTGTCCAAGAATTTTGTAACCATACCCTGACGTTCTCTCTGTGTGTCTTTCACTGACTGGGAAAATAATCTGTACCTCGGTTTTCGTTCGAGTCAGTGTACACAAAAATAAGAAAAAGGCCCGTCATCCGTTCACAAGGGAACAAAAGGTTTTCTACATATTTATATTTTTTGTTTTATTAATTTTTGCATTTCGAGTTTCGCCAAATGCGAAGTGTAGAGAGAGTTGTAATTGCGTAACAAATGAATGGATTTAAAGTTGATTTTTAGTTACAGTGTTGGAGACACAATGTCTCTAAGGGAAAAGTCCCGTGTTACTGGTAATAATTAGGTTAGATATTTTAGATTTATTGTAATACATACGCCCCCCCACACACACGCATATATATATATATATATATATATATATATATATATATATATATGATAAAATATAGTTTTAAGGTATGCTGTATTTATGGGTTAAATATCAGGGATAGATTGTATATAAATATAAAAGTGGACATTAAAGTCAACATCCAGAGTCAACAGTCTGCTTCATGCTAAACGCAATCGTCAGGCTATGCAAGTTTCGTTGAAAATGAATGACAAGATGGAGTGGTTGAGTTTTTTATATAATTTCTCATGTGTTCGTATAATTTTTTCTTTTCATAAAGATATAAATGATATAAAAATTGTCCGAATGTTTTCCAGGCGCTTTCGGCTATGCTTTTAGCCATTAACAAGGATGAATTTTATTTTACTTTTAACTGAATATGTGCATTGTTTTATGTCTGCATCTAGAGTTATAGGAGTACAAAGAATTGGTTGAATTTTGCCGCTGCTTCATTTGAAAACTTCAGATAATATAAGAAGACCGGACAATTCCTTAGTTGAAGTGTTATCTTCAAAATGATTATTCGTGGAAGAACCAAAGTGTTTAATCTCGGAATTTATGTTTAATCCTATATGTTGCTGTTTTTTTTTTAAATTTATTTGTTATTTTAATTTCATTGGTTGATTCAGAAAGAAAACTATGGACCTTAACTCACTTGTCCAATTCTCTAACCATAGATTTATACAAAAATGTTTTTCTTTTGTTTCATTTAATTTTTTTATCATATTTTTCCCTCTTTTGATTTAACTTCCGTTTTCTTCTTATTCTTTCCCAACCCCTCATAAATCTTTTAGCTTTCATTATCCTAGCCTTCTTATATCAAACCGTACACATGTTTTTTTTCTGCCACAGTTCTCAAACTTAGCGCCTCATTGAGTATAACAGCAATATTTCATCTCAGAACTTGTGGAAAAACGGAAAGCGTGGAGACTGGTTTCGATTAAATCAAATTGATGATGGTAATAAATATGAAAAAATTTTAGATCCACTTTTTTCAAATAATTTCTTAAGGTTGATGCAAAACTTCCAAGCGATATCTTTTGCAAAATCTTTATGATTTGGGTAATCAGTCATCTATTGTACGCCATCTTTAAACCCAAGGAAAATTTTAAATGCTAGGAAAATTGCATCCACAGGAAGTTACGGTCAGGGTTTAGACCCTTGTTTTTCTCTTCTTACACAATACAGAGAAAAAAAAGGAGGTTTTTAGACAATCTACTTGCAATTAGATTTACTATGAATCATTACCTTCAACATTTTAACCTAAATTTAATATATTGGAGGAAAATTTCTTCTTCGTGTTTGGTGGGGTTGTAAGGAATTTTTTTTATTGCTGGAACTTGGACAAAACTGGCTTCAGGGAGTAATAGCTTGAACAGGAGTATACTAAATGATAATGCCTATACTTATGTTACAAATATGATGCAGCAAAAAGTTATGAAGTTGTGATGGAAAGTTTTTCTGTTTACAGATTGTTTAGCTGCAGGCTATCAGTTTCATTCTATGCAACACTTCTTGTTTGATCAATGCTTCCAACAATTTGAATGCAACAAGGTAATATCCATTAATAATCATTGTCAACATTCTCATACTGATGCAACAATTACCTACATTTGTAACAAAATCTTTTATTAATATGAACTCGTATGACATTGTGTCTCATTACATTTGGACGCCCTTTACTTATAACTCTTTGAAGGTGTGTTCTCAAATAGCTGGTGTATAACATCCGGGTATGTCGTATATGTAAAAAGCCGCGGGTATTTGTAGTACAAATGCTGCAACACTAAACACCTCCCATAAAAATAGAAAATTTTAAATATACATATACATAAAGTGGGATCAAATGTGGATTAGAATCTGACAGAATGATAGGATAAGGTTATAAATAGGAAACTTTTATTGATTTAACATGTTTCGCTTTTATTTAAGCTTCATCAGAAAATGAAACATGGAGGAGAAAAGAAAATTCTGGATTTTAAAAAAAATCTGTTGTTTGTTCATTGGTTAAGTAGACATCACATGTAGTTGTCTTGTCAAGTAACGTTCGTGTGTATACTTCTTGTGTGTACATTATAATTCTAGTTGGTCTATGTGGGATTTACTTGATACTGTGTATGCATTGACGCATCTAGTGGGTATTTTTATTTCTGTCTGGTAGTGTCTATATACATATATAAAATAATCTTGAATAGTTATATATATATATAATCTTAACTACATGAGTATGTAAATGCCAGCCTATCAAATGAAAGAACTTTTAGTTAGCAAACCTACCATTGGCAAATTGTCAGTTTCTGTTCAGTTAGCAATCGAGCTCTTTCTGAATATCCGGAGATCACCCCGAAAATGGATATTTGGACGATGTCTCTACGGATTTCAAAGAATTCCATTCCAGTTGCTTTCGTTTGATATTTGATGCAGGAAATTACTGCATTACTGAGAAACGCGCATCTGTTTCAGCCACAATCCAAGCACTTGTGCAATATCAGGTTCAGACCGGGGAGTGCCAGAGGTTTAAAACGAATTTGATCTTAATAGAGAATCGTTTTGGAGGGAGTTGATCTGTGGTGACCCCGTTGTGTGCTGGACTAACCAGGGCATCGGAGGAAACGGATGCATCAAAAGGTTTATTAGAAGGATGCCCTCGCAGTCACCAGGTGCTATGTCGAATAGCAGATTGTCAAGAGGTTGAGTGAGTAAAAACCCCGCCCTAGATGGAAAAGTTAAATCTTTCATATCCTCACGGAAAGATACACATTCGAAGAAAATTCCCCAAGATATATACCCTCAGTATTAGTAATGTATGACGCAAGGCTAAAAAAAAAGAAGATAATATTGCGTCAGCATTGCAAGTGGATGAGAGCCTATATAACTAGAAACAGCGAGTAATATACCTAACGAGCTTGTGTAAATAGATCAGAATAGTCAGTTGGAATGATAGTAAGGGGCCAAACATTGCTTAGAGGTACAAAGAATAGGCAGTTATAGAGATCCGGGATAATCCAAACCCTGAAGAGATAGAGCACATAGAAGAAGAAGAAGAAGAAGAAGAAGAAGAAGAAGAAGAAAACTGTGTCTGTCAAAATGTTCACATGAAATTGAGCTGAAAATCTGAGAAATGACAAAATCATGTCTTTTATGTTTTGGGATTAAAATTATTGATTTGAAATTATTGTCTATTCACTCAATTATCATTTCGATTTTATTCTGTTAATATCTGTCTGTCTCAGTATCTATCTATCTATCTATCTATCCTGAGCCGGTTAATATCTATCTATCTATCTATCTATCTATCTATCTATCTATCTATCCTTAGCCTGTTCATTATCTATCTATCTATCTATCTATCTATCTATCTATCTATCTATCTATCTATCTATCTATCCTTAGCCTGTTCATTATCTATCTATCTATCTATCTATCTATCTATCTATCTATCTATCTATCTATCTATCCTGAGCCTGTTCATATCTATCTATCTATCTATCTATCTATCTATCTATCTATCTATCTATCTATCTATCTATCTATCTATCCTTAGCCTGTTCATTATCTATCTATCTATCTATCTATCTATCTATCTATCTATCTATCTATCTATCTATCTATCTATCCTGAGCCTGTTCATTATCTATCTATCTATCTATCTATCTATCTATCCTTAGCCTGTTCATTATCTATCTATCTATCTATCTATCTATCTATCTATCTATCTATCTATCTATCCTTAGCCTGTTCATTATCTATCTATCTATCTATCTATCTATCTATCTATCTATCTATCTATCTATCTATCCTTAGCCTGTTCATTATCTATCTATCTATCTATCTATCTATCTATCTATCTATCTATCTATCTATCCTTAGCCTGTTCATTATCTATCTATCTATCTATCTATCTATCTATCTATCTATCTATCTATCTATCCTTAGCCTGTTCATTATCTATCTATCTATCTATCTATCTATCTATCTATCTATCTATCTATCCTTAGCCTGTTCATTATCTATCTATCTATCTATCTATCTATCTATCTATCTATCTATCTATCTATCCTTAGCCTGTTCATTATCTATCTATCTATCTATCTATCTATCTATCTATCTATCTATCCTTAGCCTGTTCATTATCTATCTATCTATCTATCTATCTATCTATCTATCTATCCTTAGCCTGTTCATTATCTATCTATCTATCTATCTATCTATCTATCTATCTATCTATCTATCTATCTATCTATCCTTAGCCTGTTCATTATCTATCTATCTATCTATCTATCTATCTATCTATCTATCTATCTATCCTTAGCCTGTTCATTATCTATCTATCTATCTATCTATCTATCTATCTATCTATCTATCTATCTATCTATCTATCTATCTATCTATCCTTAGCCTGTTCATTATCTATCTATCTATCTATCTATCTATCTATCTATCTATCTATCTATCTATCTATCTATCCTTAGCCTGTTCATTATCTATCTATCTATCTATCTATCTATCTATCTATCTATCTATCTATACTTAGCCTGTTCATTATCTATCTATCTATCTATCTATCTATCTATCTATCTATCTATCCTTAGCCTGTTCATTATCTATCTATCTATCTATCTATCTATCTATCTATCTATCTATCTATCTATCTATCCTTAGCCTGTTCATTATCTATCTATCTATCTATCTATCTATCTATCTATCTATCTATCTATCCTTAGCCTGTTCATTATCTATCTATCTATCTATCTATCTATCTATCTATCTATCTATCTATCTATCTATCTATCTATCTATCTATCCTTAGCCTGTTCATTATCTATCTATCTATCTATCTATCTATCTATCCTTAGCCTGTTCATTATCTATCTATCTATCTATCTATCTATCTATCTATCTATCTATCTATCTATCTATCCTTAGCCTGTTCATTATCTATCTATCTATCTATCTATCTATCTATCTATCCTTAGCCTGTTCATTATCTATCTATCTATCTATCTATCTATCTATCTATCTATCTATCTATCTATCCTTAGCCTGTTCATTATCTATCTATCTATCTATCTATCTATCTATCTATCTATCTATCTATCTATCCTTAGCCTGTTCATTATCTATCTATCTATCTATCTATCTATCTATCTATCTATCCTTAGCCTGTTCATTATCTATCTATCTATCTATCTATCTATCTATCTATCTATCTATCTATCTATCTATCTATCTATCTATCTATCCTTAGCCTGTTCATTATCTATCTATCTATCTATCTATCTATCCTTAGCCTGTTCATTATCTATCTATCTATCTATCTATCTATCCTTAGCCTGTTCATTATCTATCTATCTATCTATCTATCTATCTATCTATCTATCCTTAGCCTGTTCATTATCTATCTATCTATCTATCTATCTATCTATCTATCCTTAGCCTGTTCATTATCTATCTATCTATCTATCTATCTATCTATCCTTAGCCTGTTCATTATCTATCTATCTATCTATCTATCTATCTATCTATCTATCTATCTATCTATCTATCTATCTATCTATCTATCTATCCTTAGCCTGTTCATTATCTATCTATCTATCTATCTATCTATCTATCTATCTATCTATCTATCTATCTATCCTTAGCCTGTTCATTATCTATCTATCTATCTATCTATCTATCTATCTATCTATCTATCTATATATCTATCTATCCTTAGCCTGTTCATTATCTATCTATCTATCTATCTATCTATCTATCTATCTATCTATCTATCTATCTATCTATCTATCTATCTATCTATCCTTAGCCTGTTCATTATCTATCTATCTATCTATCTATCTATCTATCTATCTATCTATCTATCTATCTATCCTTAGCCTGTTCATTATCTATCTATCTATCTATCTATCTATCTATCTATCTATCTATCTATCTATCTATCTATCTATCTATCTATCCTGAGCCTGTTCATATCTATCTATCTATCTATCTATCTATCTATCTATCTATCTATCTATCTATCTATCTATCTATCTATCCTGAGCCTGTTCATTATCTATCTATCTATCTATCTATCTATCTATCTATCTATCTATCTATCTATCTATCTATCTATCCTTAGCCTGTTCATTATCTATCTATCTATCTATCTATCTATCTATCTATCTATCTATCTATCTATCTATCTATCTATCTATCTATCTATCCTGAGCCTGTTCATTATCTATCTATCTATCTATCTATCTATCCTTAGCCTGTTCATTATCTATCTATCTATCTATCTATCTATCTATCTATCTATCTATCCTTAGCCTGTTCATTATCTATCTATCTATCTACCTATCCTTAGCCTGTTCATTATCTATCTATCTATCTATCTATCTATCTATCTATCCTTAGCCTGTTCATTATCTATCTATCTATCTATCTATCTATCTATCTATCTATCTATCTATCTATCCTTAGCCTGTTCATTATCTATCTATCTATCTATCTATCTATCTATCTATCTATCTATCTATCTATCTATCTATCTATCTATCCTTAGCCTGTTCATTATCTATCTATCTATCTATCTATCTATCTATCTATCTATCTATCTATCTATCTATCCTTAGCCTGTTCATTATCTATCTATCTATCTATCCTTAGACTGTTCATTATCTATCTATCTATCTATCTATCTATCTATCTATCTATCTATCTATCCTTAGCCTGTTCATTATCTATCTATCTATCTATCTATCTATCTATCCTTAGCCTGTTCATTATCTATCTATCTATCTATCTATCTATCTATCTATCTATCTATCTATGCTTAGCCTGTTCATTATCTATCTATCTATCTATCTATCTATCTATCTATCTATCTATCTATCTATCTATCTATCTATCCTTAGCCTGTTCATTATCTATCTATCTATCTATCTATCTATCTATCTATCTATCTATCTATCTATCCTTAGCCTGTTCATTATCTATCTATCTATCTATCTATCTATCTATCTACCCTTAGCCTGTTCATTATCTATCTATCTATCTATCTATCTATCTATCTATCTATCTATCTATCTATCCTTAGCCTGT
Organism: Acanthosepion lycidas; assembly: GCA_963932145.1. Taxonomy (NCBI): domain Eukaryota; kingdom Metazoa; phylum Mollusca; class Cephalopoda; order Sepiida; family Sepiidae; genus Acanthosepion; species Acanthosepion lycidas. The sequence goes on along the minus strand of OZ010597.1, from coordinate 75,758,421 downwards.
TCATTATCTATCTATCTATCTATCTATCTATCTATCTATCTATCTATCCTTAGCCTGTTCATTATCTATCTATCTATCTATCTATCTATCTATCTATCTATCCTTAGCCTGTTCATTATCTATCTATCTATCTATCTATCTATCTATCTATCTATCTATCTATCTATCCTTAGCCTGTTCATTATCTATCTATCTATCTATCTATCTATCTATCTATCTATCTATCTATCTATCTATCTATCTATCCTTAGCCTGTTCATTATCTATCTATCTATCTATCTATCTATCTATCTATCTATCTATCTATCCTTAGCCTGTTCATTATCTATCTATCTATCTATCTATCTATCTATCTATCTATCTATCTATCCTTAGCCTGTTCATTATCTATCTATCTATCTATCTATCTATCTATCTATCTATCTATCTATCTATCTATCTATCTATCTATCCTTAGCCTGTTCATTATCTATCTATCTATCTATCTATCTATCTATCTATCTATCTATCTATCTATCTATCTATCTATCCTTAGCCTGTTCATTATCTATCTATCTATCTATCTATCTATCTATCTATCTATCTATCTATCTATCTATCTATCTATCCTTAGCCTGTTCATTATCTATCTATCTATCTATCTATCTATCTATCTATCTATCTATCTATCTATCTATCCTTAGCCTGTTCATTATCTATCTATCTATCTATCTATCTATCTATCTATCTATCTATCTATCTATCTATCTATCTATCCTTAGCCTGTTCATTATCTATCTATCTATCTATCTATCTATCTATCTATCTATCTATCTATCTATCTATCCTGAGCCTGTTCATATCTATCTATCTATCTATCTATCTATCTATCTATCTATCTATCTATCTATCTATCTATCTATCCTGAGCCTGTTCATTATCTATCTATCTATCTATCTATCTATCTATCTATCTATCTATCTATCTATCTATCCTTAGCCAGTTCATTATCTATCTATCTATCTATCTATCTATCTATCTATCTATCTATCTATCTATCTATCTATCTATCTATCTATCTATCCTTAGCCTGTTCATTATCTATCTATCTATCTATCTATCTATCTATCTATCTATCTATCTATCTATCTATCTATCTATCTATCTATCCTTAGCCTGTTCATTATCTATCTATCTATCTATCTATCTATCTATCTATCTATCTATCTATCTATCTATCTATCTATCTATCCTTAGCCTGTTCATTATCTATCTATCTATCTATCTATCTATCTATCTATCTATCTATCTATCTATCTATCCTGAGCCTGTTCATTATCTATCTATCTATCTATCTATCTATCTATCTATATATCTATCTATCTATCTATCTATCCTTAGCCTGTTCATTATCTATCTATCTATCTATCTATCTATCTATCTATCTATCTATCTATCTATCCTGAGCCTGTTCATTATCTATCTATCTATCTATCTATCTATCTATCTATCTATCTATCTATCTATCCTTAGCCTGTTCATTATCTATCTATCTATCTATCTATCTATCTATCTATCTATCTATCTATCTATCCTTAGCCTGTTCATTATCTATCTATCTATCTATCTATCCTTAGCCTGTTCATTATCTATCTATCTATCTATCTATCTATCTATCTATCTATCTATCTATCTATCCTTAGCCTGTTCATTATCTATCTATCTATCTATCTATCTATCTATCTATCTATCTATCTATCCTTAGCCTGTTCATTATCTATCTATCTATCTATCTATCTATCTATCTATCTATCTATCTATCCTTAGCCTGTTCATTATCTATCTATCTATCTATCTATCTATCTATCTATCTATCTATCTATCTATCCTTAGCCTGTTCATTATCTATCTATCTATCTATCTATCTATCTATCTATCTATCTATCCTTAGCCTGTACATTATCTATCTATCTATCTATCTATCTATCTATCTATCTATCTATCTATCTATCCTTAGCCTGTTCATTATCTATCTATCTATCTATCTATCTATCTATCTATCTATCTATCCTTAGCCTGTTCATTATCTATCTATCTATCTATCTATCTATCTATCTATCCTTAGCCTGTTCATTATCTATCTATCTATCTATCTATCTATCTATCTATCTATCTATCTATCTATCTATCCTTAGCCTGTTCATTATCTATCTATCTATCTATCTATGTATCTATCTATCTATCTATCTATCTATCTATCTATCTATCTATCCTTAGCCTGTTCATTATTTATCTATCTATCTATCTATCTATCTATCTATCTATCTATCCTTAGCCTGTTCATTATCTATCTATCTATCTATCTATCTATCTATCTATCTATCTATCTATCTATCCTTAGCCTGTTCATTATCTATCTATCTATCTATCTATCTATCCTTAGCCTGTTCATTATCTATCTATCTATCTATCTATCTATCTATCTATCTATCTATCTATCTATCCTTAGCCTGTTCATTATCTATCTATCTATCTATCTATCTATCTATCTATCTATCTATATATCTATCTATCTATCTATCCTGAGCCGGTTTATATCTATCTATCTATCTATCTATCTATCCTGAGCCTGTTCATATCTATCTATCTATCTATCTATCTATCTATCTATCTATCTATCTATCTATCTATCTATCTATCTATCTATCCTTAGCCTGTTCATTATCTATCTATCTATCTATCTATCTATCTATCCTTAGCCTGTTCATTATCTATCTATCTATCTATCTATCTATCTATCTATCTATCTATCTATCTATCTATCTATCTATCTATCTATCTATCCTTAGCCTGTTCATTATCTATCTATCTATCTATCTATCTATCTATCTATCTATCTATCTATCTATCTATACTTAGCCTGTTCATTATCTATCTATCTATCCTTAGCCTGTTCATTATCTATCTATCTATCTATCTATCTATCTATCTATCTATCTATACTTAGCCTGTTCATTATCTATCTATCTATCTATCTATCTATCTATCTATCTATCCTTAGCCTGTTCATTATCTATCTATCTATCTATCTATCTATCTATCCTGAGCCGGTTCATATCTATCTATCTATCTATCTATCTATCCTTAGCCTGTTCATTATCTATCTATCTATCTATCTATCTATCTATCTATCTATCTATCTATCTATCTATCTATCCTTAGCCTGTTCATTATCTATCTATCTATCTATCTATCTATCTATCTATCTATCTATCTATCTATCTATCCTTAGCCTGTTCATTATCTATCTATCTATCTATCTATCTATCTATCTATCTATCTATATATCTATCTATCTATCTATCCTGAGCCGGTTCATATCGATCTATCTATCTATCTATCTATCTATCCTGAGCCTGTTCATATCTATCTATCTATCTATCTATCTATCTATCTATCTATCTATCTATCTATCTATCTATCTATCTATCCTGAGCCGGTTCATATCTATCTATCTATCTATCTATCTATCTATCTATCTATCTATCTATCTATCTATCTATCTATCTATCTATCTATCCTGAGCCTGTTCATTATCTATCTATCTATCTATCTATCTATCTATCTATCTATCTATCTATCCTTAGCCTGTTCATTATCTATCTATCTATCTATCTATCTATCTATCTATCTATCTATCTATCTATCTATCTATCTATCTATCCTTAGCCTGTTCATTATCTATCTATCTATCTATCCTTAGCCTGTTCATTATCTATCTATCTATCTATCTATCTATCCTTAGCCTGTTCATTATCTATCTATCTATCTATCCTTAGCCTGTTCATTATCTATCTATCTATCTATCTATCTATCCTTAGCCTGTTCATTATCTATCTATCTATCTATCCTTAGCCTGTTCATTATCTATCTATCTATCTATCTATCTATCTATCTATCTATCTATCTATCTATCTATCCTTAGCCTGTTCATTATCTATCTATCTATCTATCTATCTATCTATCTATCTATCCTTAGCCTGTTCATTATCTATCTATCTATCTATCTATCTATCTATCTATCTATCCTTAGCCTGTTCATTATCTATCTATCTATCTATCTATCTATCTATCTATCTATCTATCTATCTATCTATCTATCTATCTATCCTTAGCCTGTTCATTATCTATCTATCTATCTATCTATCTATCTATCCTTAGCCTGTTCATTATCTATCTATCTATCTATCTATCTATCTATCTATCTATCTATCCTTAGCCTGTTCATTATCTATCTATCTATCTATCTATCTATCTATCTATCTATCTATCAATCTATCTATCCTTAGCCTGTTCATTATCTATCTATCTATCTATCTATCTATCTATCTATCTATCTATCTATCTATCTATCTATCTATCTATCCTTAGCCTGTTCATTATCTATCTATCTATCTATCTATCTATCTATCTATCTATCTATCCTTAGCCTGTTCATTATCTATCTATCTATCTATCTATCTATCTATCTATCTATCTATCTATCTATCTATCCTTAGCCTGTTCATTATCTATCTATCTATCTATCTATCTATCTATCTATCTATCCTTAGCCTGTTCATTATCTATCTATCTATCTATCTATCTATCTATCTATCTATCTATCCTTAGCCTGTTCATTATCTATCTATCTATCTATCTATCTATCTATCTATCTATCTATCTATCTATCTATCTATCTATCCTTAGCCTGTTCATTATCTATCTATCTATCTATCTATCTATCTATCTATCTATCCTTAGCCTGTTCATTATCTATCTATCTATCTATCTATCTATCTATCTATCCTTAGCCTGTTCATTATCTATCTATCTATCTATCTATATATCTATCTATCTATCTATCTATCTATCCTTAGCCTGTTCATTATCTATCTATCTATCTATCTATCTATCTATCTATCTATCTATCTATCTATCTATCTATCCTGAGCCTGTTCATTATCTATCTATCTATCTATCTATCTATCTATCTATCTATCTATCTATCTATCTATGTATCTATCTATCTATCTATCCTTAGCCTGTTCATTATCTATCTATCTATCTATCTATCTATCTATCTATCTATCTATCTATCCTGAGCCTGTTCATTATCTATCTATCTATCTATCTATCTATCTATCTATATATCTATCTATCCTTAGCCTGTTCATTATCTATCTATCTATCTATCCTTAGCCTGTTCATTATCTATCTATCTATCTATCTATCTATCTATCTATCTATCTATCTATCTATCTATCTATCCTTAGCCTGTTCATTATCTATCTATCTATCTACCTATCCTTAGCCTGTTCATTATCTATCTATCTATCTATCTATCCTTAGCCTGTTCATTATCTATCTATCTATCTATCTATCTATCTATCTATCTATCTATCTATCTATCTATCTATCCTTAGCCTGTTCATTATCTATCTATCTATCTATCTATCTATCTATCTATCTATCTATCTATCTATCTATCCTTAGCCTGTTCATTATCTATCTATCTATCTATTTATCTATCTATCTATCTATCTATCTATCTATCTATCTATCTATCTATCTATCTATCTATCTATCTATCCTTAGCCTGTTCATTATCTATCTATCCTATCTATCTATCTATCTATCTATCTATCTATCTATCTATCTATCTATCTATCTATCCTTAGCCTGTTCATTATCTATCTATCTATCTATCTATCTATCTATCTATCTATATATCTATCCTTAGCCTGTTCATTATCTATCTATCTATCTATCTATCTATCTATCTATCTATCTATCTATCTATCCTTAGCCTGTTCATTATCTATCTATCTATCTATCTATCTATCTATCTATCTATCCTTAGCCTGTTCATTATCTATCTATCTATCTATCTATCTATCTATCTATCTATCTATCTATCTATCTATCTATCTATCTATCTATCCTTAGCCTGTTCATTATCTATCTATCTATCTATCTATCTATCTATCTATCTATCTATCTATCCTTAGCCTGTTCATTATCTATCTATCTATCTATCTATCTATCTATCTATCTATCTATCTATCTATCTATACTTAGCCTGTTCATTATCTATCTATCTATCCTTAGCCTGTTCATTATCTATCTATCTATCTATCTATCTATCTATCTATCTATCTATCTATCTATCTATCTATCTATCTATACTTAGCCTGTTCATTATCTATCTATCTATCTATCTATCTATCTATCTATACTTAGCCTGTTCATTATCTATCTATCTATCTATCTATCTATCTATCTATCCTTAGCCTGTTCATTATCTATCTATCTATCTATCTATCTATCTATCCTGAGCCGGTTCATATCTATCTATCTATCTATCTATCTATCTATCTATCTATCTATCTATCTATCTATCTATCTATCTATCCTTAGCCTGTTCATTATCTATCTATCTATCTATCTATCTATCTATCTATCCTTAGCCTGTTCATTATCTATCTATCTATCTATCTATCTATCTATCTATCTATCTATCTATCTATCTATCCTTAGCCTGTTCATTATCTATCTATCTATCTATCTATCTATATATCTATCTATCTATCTATCCTGAGCCGGTTCAGATCTATCTATCTATCTATCTATCTATCCTGAACCTGTTCATATCTATCTATCTATCTATCTATCTATCTATCCTGAGCCTGTTCATTATCTATCTATCTATCTATCTATCTATCTATCTATCTATCTATCTATCTATCCTTAGCCTGTTCATTATCTATCTATCTATCTATCTATCTATCTATCTATCTATCTATCTATCCTTAGCCTGTTCATTATCTATCTATCTATCTACCTATCCTTAGCCTGTTCATTATCTATCTATCTATCTATCTATCCTTAGCCTGTTCATTATCTATCTATCTATCTATCTATCTATCTATCTATCTATCTATCTATCTATCTATCTATCTATCTATCCTTAGCCTGTTCATTATCTATCTATCTATCTATCTATCTATCTATCTATCTATCTATCTATCTATCTATCTATCTATCTATCTATCCTTAGCCTGTTCATTATCTATCTATCTATCTATTTATCTATCTATCTATCTATCTATCTATCTATCTATCTATCTATCTATCTATCTATCTATCTATCTATCTATCCTTAGCCTGTTCATTATCTATCTATCTATCTATCTATCTATCTATCTATCTATCTATCTATCTATCTATCTATCCTTAGCCTGTTCATTATCTATCTATCCTATCTATCTATCTATCTATCTATCTATCTATCTATCTATCTATCTATCTATCTATCCTTAGCCTGTTCATTATCTATCTATCTATCTATCTATCTATCTATCTATCTATCTATATATCTATCCTTAGCCTGTTCATTATCTATCTATCTATCTATCTATCTATCTATCTATCTATCTATCTATCTATCTATCTATCCTTAGCCTGTTCATTATCTATCTATCTATCTATCTATCTATATATCTATCTATCTATCTATCTATCCTTAGCCTGTTCATTATCTATCTATCTATCTATCTATCTATCTATCTATCTATCTATCTATCTATCCTTAGCCTGTTCATTATCTATCTATCTATCTATCTATCTATCTATCTATCTATCTATCCTTAGCCTGTTCATTATCTATCTATCTATCTATCTATCTATCTATCTATCTATCTATCTATCTATACTTAGCCTGTTCATTATCTATCTATCTATCCTTAGCCTGTTCATTATCTATCTATCTATCTATCTATCTATCTATCTATCTATCTATCTATCTATCTATCTATACTTAGCCTGTTCATTATCTATCTATCTATCTATCTATCTATCTATCTATACTTAGCCTGTTCATTATCTATCTATCTATCTATCTATCTATCTATCCTTAGCCTGTTCATTATCTATCTATCTATCTATCTATCTATCTATCCTGAGCCGGTTCATATCTATCTATCTATCTATCTATCTATCTATCTATCTATCTATCTATCTATCTATCCTTAGCCTGTTCATTATCTATCTATCTATCTATCTATCTATCTATCTATCTATCTATCTATCTATCTATCTATCTATCCTTAGCCTGTTCATTATCTATCTATCTATCTATCTATCTATCTATCTATCTATCTATCCTTAGCCTGTTCATTATCTATCTATCTATCTATCTATCTATATATCTATCTATCTATCTATCCTGAGCCGGTTCAGATCTATCTATCTATCTATCTATCTATCTATCCTGAACCTGTTCATATCTATCTATCTATCTATCTATCTTATCTATCTATCTATCTATCTATCTATCTATCTATCTATCTATCTATCTATCTATCTATCTATCTATCCTGAGCCGGTTCATATCTATCTATCTATCTATCTATCTATCTATCTATCTATCCTTAGCCTGTTCATTATCTATCTATCTATCTATCCTTAGCCTGTTCATTATCTATCTATCTATCTATCTATCTATCTATCTCTCTATCTATCTATCCTTAGCCTGTTCATTATCTATCTATCTATCTATCCTTAGCCTGTTCATTATCTATCTATCTATCTATCTATCTATCTATCTATCCTTAGCCTGTTCATTATCTATCTATCTATCTATCTATCTATCTATCTATCTATCCTTAGCCTGTTCATTATCTATCTATCTATCTATCTATCTATCTATCTATCTATCCTTAGCCTGTTCATTATCTATCTATCTATCTATCTATCTATCTATCTATCCTTAGCCTGTTCATTATCTATCTATCTATCTATCTATCTATCTATCTATCCTTAGCCTGTTCATTATCTATCTATCTATCTATCTATCTATCTATCTATCTATCTATCCTTAGCCTGTTCATTATCTATCTATCTATCTATCTATCTATCTATCTATCTATCTATCTATCAATCTATCTATCCTTAGCCTGTTCATTATCTATCTATCTATCTATCTATCTATCTATCTATCTATCTATCTATCCTTAGCCTGTTCATTATCTATCTATCTATCTATCTATCTATCTATCTATCTATCTATCTATCCTTAGCCTGTTCATTATCTATCTATCTATCTATCTATCTATCTATCTATCTATCTATCTATCTATCCTTAGCCTGTTCATTATCTATCTATCTATCTATCTATCTATCTATCTATCTATCTATCCTTAGCCTGTTCATTATCTATCTATCTATCTATCTATCTATCTATCTATCTATCTATCTATCCTTAGCCTGTTCATTATCTATCTATCTATCTATCTATATATCTATCTATCTATCTATCTATCTATCTATCTATCTATCTATCCTTAGCCTGTTCATTATCTATATATCTATCTATCTATCTATCTATCTATCTATCTATCTATCTATCTATCTATCTATCTATCTATCTATCTATCCTGAGCCTGTTCATTATCTATCTATCTATCTATCTATCTATCTATCTATCTATCTATCTATGTATCTATCTATCTATCTATCTATCTATCCTTAGCCTGTTCATTATCTATCTATCTATCTATCTATCTATCTATCTATCTATCTATCTATCTA
>OZ010597.1:75728812-75743812 GCA_963932145.1 Acanthosepion lycidas | reverse complement strand
ATCCTTAGCCTGTTCATTATCTATCTATCTATCTATCTATCTATCTATCTATCTATCTATCTATCTATCTATCTATCCTTAGCCTGTTCATTATCTATCTATCTATCTATCTATCTATCTATCTATCTATCTATCTATCTATCTATCCTTAGCCTGTTCATTATCTATCTATCTATCTATCTATCTATCTATCTATCCTTAGCCTGTTCATTATCTATCTATCTATCTATCTATCTATCTATCTATCTATCCTTAGCCTGTTCATTATCTATCTATCTATCTATCTATCTATCTATCTATCTATCTATCTACCTTAGCCTGTTCATTATCTATCTATCTATCTATCTATCTATCTATCTATCTATCTATCTATCTATCTATCCTTAGCCTGTTCATTATCTATCTATCTATCTATCTATCTATCTATCTATCTATCTATCTATCTATCTATCTATCCTTAGCCTGTTCATTATCTATCTATCTATCTATCTATCTATCTATCTATCTATCTATCTATCCTTAGCCTGTTCATTATCTATCTATCTATCTATCTATCTATATATCTATCTATCTATCTATCTATCTATCCTTAGCCTGTTCATTATCTATATATCTATCTATCTATCTATCTATCTATCCTTAGCCTGTTCATTATCTATATATCTATCTATCTATCTATCTATCTATCTATCCTTAGCCTGTTCATTATCTATCTATCTATCTATCTATATATCTATCTATCTATCTATCTATCTATCCTTAGCCTGTTCATTATCTATATATCTATCTATCTATCTATCTATCTATCTATCTATCTATCTATCTATCTATCTATCTATCTATCTATCTATCTATCTATCCTGAGCCTGTTCATTATCTATCTATCTATCTATCTATCTATCTATGTATCTATCTATCTATCTATCTATCTATCCTGAGCCTGTTCATTATCTATCTATCTATCTATCTATGTATCTATCTATCTATCTATCTATCCTTAGCCTGTTCATTATCAATCTATCTATCTATCTATCTATCTATCTATCTATCTATCTATCTATCTATCTATCTATCTATCTATCTATCTATCTATCCTGAGCCTGTTCATTATCTATCTATCTATCTATCTATCTATCTATCTATCTATCTATCTATCTATCTATCTATCTATCCTTAGCCTGTTCATTATCTATCTATCTATCTATCTATCTATGTATCTATCTATCTATCTATCTATCCTTAGCCTGTTCATTATCTATCTATCTATCTACCTATCCTTAGCCTGTTCATTATCTATCTATCTATCTATCTATCCTTAGCCTGTTCATTATCTATCTATCTATCTATCTATCTATCTATCTATCTATCTATCTATCCTTAGCCTGTTCATTATCTATCTATCTATCTATCTATCTATCTATCTATCTATCTATCTATCTATCTATCTATCTATCCTTAGCCTGTTCATTATCTATCTATCTATCTATCTATCTATCTATCCTTAGCCTGTTCATTATCTATCTATCTATCTATCTATCTATCTATCTATCTATCTATCTATCCTTAGCCTGTTCATTATCTATCTATCTATCTATCTATCTATCTATCTATCTATCCTTAGCCTGTTCATTATCTATCTATCTATCTATCTATCTATCTATCTATCTATCTATCTATCTATCCTTAGCCTGTTCATTATCTATCTATCTATCTATCTATCTATCTATCCTTAGCCTGTTCATTATCTATCTATCTATCTATCTATCTATCTATCTATCTATCTATCTATCTATCTATCCTTAGCCTGTTCATTATCTATCTATCTATCTATCTATCTATTTATCTATCTATCTATCTATCTATCTATCTATCTATCTATCCTTAGCCTGTTCATTATCTATCTATCTATATATCTATCTATATATCTATCTATCTATCTATCTATCTATCTATCTATCTATCCTTAGCCTGTTCATTATCTATCTATCTATCTATCTATCTATCTATCTATCTATCTATCTATCCTTAGCCTGTTCATTATCTATCTATCTATCTATCTATCTATCTATCTATCTATCCTTAGCCTGTTCATTATCTATCTATCTATCTATCTATCTATCTATCTATCTATCTATCTATCCTTAGCCTGTTCATTATCTATCTATCTATCTATCTATCTATCTATCTATCTATCTATCTATCCTGAGCCGGTTCATATCTATCTATCTATTTATCTATCTATCTATCTATCTATCTATCTATCCTGAGCCTGTTCATATCTATCTATCTATCTATCTATCTATCTATCTATCTATCTATCTATCTATCTATCTATCCTTAGCCTGTTCATTATCTATCTATCTATCTATCTATCTATCTATCTATCTATCTATCCTTAGCCTGTTCATTATCTATCTATCTATCTATCTATCTATCTATCTATCCTTAGCCTGTACATTATCTATCTATCTATCTATCTATCTATCTATCTATCTATCTATCTATCTATCTATCTATCTATCTATCCTGAGCCTGTTCATTATCTATCTATCTATCTATCTATCTATCTATCTATCTATCTATCCTTAGCCTGTTCATTATCTATCTATCTATCTATCTATCTATCTATCTATCTATCTATCTATCTATCTATCTATCTATCTATCCTTAGCCTGTTCATTACCTATCTATCTATCTATCTATCTATCTATCTATCTATCTATCTATCTATCTATCTATCTATCTATCCTTAGCCTGTTCATTATCTATCTATCTATCTATCTATCTATCTATCCTTAGCCTGTTCATTATCTATCTATCTATCTATCTATCTATCCTTAGCCTGTTCATTATCTATCTATCTATCTATCTATCTATCTATCTATCTATCTATCTATCTATCCTTAGCCTGTTCATTATCTATCTATCTATCCTTAGCCTGTTCATTATCTATCTATCTATCTATCTATCTATCTATCTATCTATCTATCCTTAGCCTGTTCATTATCTATCTATCTATCTATCTATCTATCTATCTATCTATCTATCTATCTATCTATCCTTAGCCTGTTCATTATCTATCTATCTATCTATCTATCTATCTATCTATCTATATATCTATCTATCCTTAGCCTGTTCATTATCTATCTATCTATCTATCTATCTATCTATCTATCTATCTATCTATCTATCCTTAGCCTGTTCATTATCTATCTATCTATCTATCTATCTATCTATCTATCCTTAGCCTGTTCATTATCTATCTATCTATCTATCTATCTATCTATCTATCTATCTATCCTTAGCCTGTTCATTATCTATCTATCTATCTATCTATCTATCTATCTATCTATCTATCTATCTATCCTTAGCCTGTTCATTATCTATCTATCTATCTATCTATCTATCTATCTATCTATCTATCTATCTATCTATCTATCCTTAGCCTGTTCATTATCTATCTATCTATCTATCTATCTATCTATCTATCTATCTATCTATCTATCTATCTATCCTTAGCCTGTTCATTATCTATCTATCTATCTATCTATCTATCTATCTATCTATCTATCTATCTATCTATCTATCCTTAGCCTGTTCATTATCTATCTATCTATCTATCTATCTATCTATCTATCCTTAGCCTGTTCATTATCTATCTATCTATCTATCTATCTATCTATCTATCTATCTATCTATCTATCCTTAGCCTGTTCATTATCTATCTATCTATCTATCTATCTATCTATCTATCTATCTATCTATCTATCTATCTATCCTTAGCCTGTTCATTATCTATCTATCTATCTATCTATCTATCCTTAGCCTGTTCATTATCTATCTATCTATCTATCTATCTATCTATCTATCTATCTATCTATCTATCTATCCTTAGCCTGTTCATTATCTATCTATCTATCTATCTATCTATCCTTAGCCTGTTCATTATCTATCTATCTATCTATCTATCTATCTATCTATCTATCCTTAGCCTGTTCATTATCTATCTATCTATCTATCTATCTATCTATCCTTAGCCTGTTCATTATCTATCTATCTATCTATCTATCTATCTATCTATCTATCTATCTATCTATCTATCCTTAGCCTGTTCATTATCTATCTATCTATCTATCTATCTATCTATCTATCTATCTATCTATCCTTAGCCTGTTCATTATCTATCTATCTATCTATCTATCTATCTATCTATCTATATATCTATCTATCCTTAGCCTGTTCATTATCTATCTATCTATCTATCTATCTATCTATCTATCTATCCTTAGCCTGTTCATTATCTATCTATCTATCTATCTATCTATCTATCCTTAGCCTGTTCATTATCTATCTATCTATCTATCTATCTATCTATCTATCTATCTATCTATCTATCTATCTATCTATCTATCTATCTATCTATCTATCCTGAGCCTGTTCATATCTATCTATCTATCTATCTATCTATCTATCTATCTATCTATCTATCTATCTATCTATCTATCTATCCTGAGCCTGTTCATATCTATCTATCTATCTATCTATCTATCTATCTATCTATCTATCTATCTATCTATCTATCTATCTATCTATCTATCTATCCTGAGCCTGTTCATTATCTATCTATCTATCTATCTATCCTTAGCCTGTTCATTATCTATCTATCTATCTATCTATCTATCTATCTATCTATCTATCTATCTATCTATCTATCTATCCTTAGCCTGTTCATTATCTATCTATCTATCTACCTATCCTTAGCCTGTTCATTATCTATCTATCTATATATCTATCTATCCTTAGCCTGTTCATTATCTATCTATCTATCTATCTATCTATCTATCTATCTATCTATCCTTAGCCTGTTCATTATCTATCTATCTATCTATCTATCTATCTATCTATCTATCTATCTATCTATCTATCTATCTATCTATCTATCTATCCTTAGCCTGTTCATTATCTATCTATCTATCTATCCTTAGCCTGTTCATTATCTATCTATCTATCTATCCTTAGCCTGTTCATTATCTATCTATCTATCTATCCTTAGCCTGTTCATTATCTATCTATCTATCTATCTATCTATCTATCTATCTATCTATCTATCTATCCTTAGCCTGTTCATTATCTATCTATCTATCTATCTATCTATCTATCTATCTATCCTTAGCCTGTTCATTATCTATCTATCTATCTATCTATCTATCTATCCTTAGCCTGTTCATTATCTATCTATCTATCTATCTATCTATCTATCTATCTATCTATCTATCTATCTATCTATCTATGCTTAGCCTGTTCATTATCTATCTATCTATCTATCTATCTATCTATCTATCTATCTATCTATCCTTAGCCTGTTCATTATCTATCTATCTATCTATCTATCTATCTATCTATCTATCTATCCTTAGCCTGTTCATTATCTATCTATCTATCTATCTATCTATCTATCTATCTATCTATCTATCTATCTATCTACCCTTAGCCTGTTCATTATCTATCTATCTATCTATCTATCTATCTATCTATCTATCTATCTATCTATCCTTAGCCTGTTCATTATCTATCTATCTATCTATCTATCTATCTATCTATCTATCTATCTATCCTTAGCCTGTTCATTATCTATCTATCTATCTATCTATCTATCTATCTATCTATCTATCTATCCTTAGCCTGTTCATTATCTATCTATCTATCTATCTATCTATCTATCTATCTATCTATCCTTAGCCTGTTCATTATCTATCTATCTATCTATCTATCTATCTATCTATCTATCCTTAGCCTGTTCATTATCTATCTATCTATCTATCTATCTATCTATCTATCTATCTATCTATCTATCCTGAGCCTGTTCATATCTATCTATCTATCTATCTATCTATCTATCTATCTATCCTTAGCCTGTTCATTATCTATCTATCTAACTATCTATCTATCTATCTATCTATCTATCTATCTATCTATCTATCCTTAGCCTGTTCATTATCTATCTATCTATCTATCTATCTATCTATCTATCTATCTATCTATCTATCTATCTATCCTTAGCCTGTTCATTATCTATCTATCTATCTATCTATCTATCTATCTATCTATCTATCTATCCTTAGCCTGTTCATTATCTATCTATCTATCTATCTATCTATCTATCTATCTATCTATCTATCTATCCTTAGCCTGTTCATTATCTATCTATCTATCTATCTATCTATCTATCCTTAGCCTGTACATTATCTATCTATCTATCTATCTATCTATCTATCTATCTATCTATCTATCTATCCTTAGCCTGTTCATTATTTATCTATCTATCTATCTATCTATCTATCTATCTATCTATCTATCTATCTATCTATCCTTAGCCTGTTCATTATCTATCTATCTATCTATCTATCTATCTATCTATCTATCTATCTATCTATCTATCTATCCTTAGCCTGTTCATTATCTATCTATCTATCTATCTATCTATCTATCTATCTATCCTTAGCCTGTTCATTATCTATCTATCTATCTATCTATCTATCTATCTATCTATCTATCCTTAGCCTGTTCATTATCTATCTATCTATCTATCTATCTATCTATCTATCTATCTATCCTTAGCCTGTTCATTATCTATCTATCTATCTATCTATCTATCTATCTATCTATCTATCCTTAGCCTGTTCATTATCTATCTATCTATCTATCTATCTATCTATCTATACTTAGCCTGTTCATTATCTATCTATCTATCCTTAGCCTGTTCATTATCTATCTATCTATCTATCTATCTATCTATCTATCTATCTATCTATCTATCTATCTATCTATACTTAGCCTGTTCATTATCTATCTATCTATCTATCTATCTATCTATCTATCTATCTATCCTTAGCCTGTTCATTATCTATCTATCTCTCTATCTATCTATCCTGAGCCGGTTCATATCTATCTATCTATCTATCTATCTATCTATCTATCTATCTATCCTTAGCCTGTTCATTATCTATCTATCTATCTATCTATCTATCTATCTATCTATCTATCTATCTATCTATCCTTAGCCTGTTCATTATCTATCTATCTATCTATCTATCTATCTATCTATCTATCTATCTATCCTTAGCCTGTTCATTATCTATCTATCTATCTATCTATCTATCTATCTATCTATATATCTATCTATCTATCTATCCTGAGCCGGTTCATATCGATCTATCTATCTATCTAACTATCCTGAGCCTGTTCATATCTATCTATCTATCTATCTATCTATCTATCTATCTATCTATCTATCTATCTATCTATCTATCTATCTATCTATCCTGAGCCGGTTCATATCTATCTATCTATCTATCTATCTATCTATCTATCTATCTATCTATCTATCTATCTATCTATCCTGAGCCTGTTCATTATCTATCTATCTATCTATCTATCTATCTATCTATCTATCTATCTATCTATCTATCTATCTATCCTTAGCCTGTTCATTATCTATCTATCTATCTATCTATCCTTAGCCTGTTCATTATCTATCTATCTATCTATCCTTAGCCTGTTCATTATCTATCTATCTATCTATCTATCTATCTATCTATCTATCCTTAGCCTGTTCATTATCTATCTATCTATCTATCTATCTATCTATCTATCTATCTATCTATCCTTAGCCTGTTCATTATCTATCTATCTATCTATCTATCTATCTATCTATCTATCTATCTATCCTTAGCCTGTTCATTATCTATCTATCTATCTATCTATCTATCTATCTATCTATCTATCTATCTATCTATCTATCCTTAGCCTGTTCATTATCTATCTATCTATCTATCTATCTATCTATCTATCTATCTATCTATCTATCCTTAGCCTGTTCATTATCTATCTATCTATCTATCTATCTATCTATCTATCTATCTATCTATCTATCTATCTATCTATCTATCCTTAGCCTGTTCATTATCTATCTATCTATCTATCTATCTATCTATCTATCTATCTATCTATCTATCTATCTATCTATCCTTAGCCTGTTCATTATCTATCTATCTATCTATCTATCTATCTATCTATCTATCTATCTATCTATCCTTAGCCTGTTCATTATCTATCTATCTATCTATCTATCTATCTATCTATCTATCTATCTATCTATCCTTAGCCTGTTCATTATCTATCTATCTATCTATCTATCTATCTATCTATCTATCTATCTATCTATCCTTAGCCTGTTCATTATCTATCTATCTATCTATCTATCTATCTATCTATCTATCTATCTATCTATCTATCTATCTATCTATCTATCTATCCTTAGCCTGTTCATTATCTATCTATCTATCTATCTATCTATCTATCTATCTATCTATCTATCTATCCTTAGCCTGTTCATTATCTATCTATCTATCTATCTATCTATCTATCTATCTATCTATCTATCCTTAGCCTGTTCATTATCTATCTATCTATCTATCTATCTATCTATCTATCCTTAGCCTGTTCATTATATATCTATCTATCTATCCTTAGCCTGTTCATTATCTATCTATCTATCTATCTATCTATCTATCTATCTATCTATCTATCTATCCTTAGCCTGTTCATTATCTATCTATCTATCTATCTATCTATCTATCTATCTATCTATCTATCTATCTATCTATCTATCTATCCTTAGCCTGTTCATTATCTATCTATCTATCTATCTATCTATCTATCTATCTATCTATCTATCCTTAGCCTGTTCATTATCTATCTATCTATCTATCTATCTATCTATCTATCTATCTATCTATCCTTAGCCTGTTCATTATCTATCTATCTATCTATCTATCTATCTATCTATCTATCTATCTATCTATCTATCTATCCTTAGCCTGTTCATTATCTATCTATCTATCTATCTATCTATCTATCTATCTATCTATCTATCTATCTATCTATCTATCTATCTATCCTTAGCCTGTTCATTATCTATCTATCTATCTATCTATCTATCTATCTATCTATCTATCTATCTATCTATCCTTAGCCTGTTCATTATCTATCTATCTATCTATCTATCTATCTATCTATCTATCTATCTATCTATCTATCTATCTATCCTTAGCCTGTTCATTATCTATCTATCTATCTATCTATCTATCTATCTATCTATCTATCTATCTATCTATCTATCTATCTATCTATCCTTAGCCTGTTCATTATCTATCTATCTATCTATCTATCTATCTATCTATCCTTAGCCTGTTCATTATCTATCTATCTATCTATCTATCTATCTATCTATCTATCTATCCTTAGCCTGTTCATTATCTATCTATCTATCTATCTATCTATCTATCTATCTATCTATCTATCTATCTATCTATCCTTAGCCTGTTCATTAT
Organism: Acanthosepion lycidas; assembly: GCA_963932145.1. Lineage (NCBI taxonomy): Eukaryota > Metazoa > Mollusca > Cephalopoda > Sepiida > Sepiidae > Acanthosepion > Acanthosepion lycidas. The sequence goes on along the minus strand of OZ010597.1, from coordinate 75,734,420 downwards.
CTATCTATCTATCTATCTATATATCTATCTATCTATCTATCTATCCTTAGCCTGTTCATTATCTATATATCTATCTATCTATCTATCTATCTATCTATCTATCTATCTATCTATCCTGAGCCTGTTCATTATCTATCTATCTATCTATCTATCTATCTATCTATCTATCTATCTATCTATCTATCTATCTATCTATCCTGAGCCTGTTCATTATCTATCTATCTATCTATCTATCTATCTATCTATCTATCTATCTATCTATCTATCTATCCTTAGCCTGTTCATTATCTATCTATCTATCTATCTATCTATCTATCTATCTATCTATCTATCTATCCTTAGCCTGTTCATTATCTATCTATCTATCTATCTATCTATCTATCTATCTATCTATCCTTAGCCTGTTCATTATCTATCTATCCTATCTATCTATCTATCTATCTATCTATCTATCTATCTATCTATCCTTAGCCTGATCATTATCTATCTATCTATCTATCTATCTATCTATCTATCTATCTATCTATCCTTAGCCTGTTCATTATCTATCTATCTATCTATCTATCTATCTATCTATCTATCTATCTATCTATCTATCTATCCTTAGCCTGTTCATTATCTATCTATCTATCTATCTATCTATCTATCTATCTATCTATCTATCTATCCTTAGCCTGTTCATTATCTATCTATCTATCTATCTATCTATCTATCCTTAGCCTGTTCATTATCTATCTATCTATCTATCTATCTATCTATCTATCTATCTATCTATCTATCTATCTATCTATCCTTAGCCTGTTCATTATCTATCTATCTATCTATCTATCTATCTATCTATCTATCTATCTATCTATCTATCTATCTATCTATCTATCCTTAGCCTGTTCATTATATATCTATCTATCTATCTATCTATCTATCTATCTATCCTTAGCCTGTTCATTATCTATCTATCTATCTATCTATCTATCTATCTATCCTTAGCCTGTTCATTATCTATCTATCTATCTATCTATCTATCTATCTATCTATCTATCCTTAGCCTGTTCATTATCTATCTATCTATCTATCTATCTATCTATCTATCTATCTATCTATCCTTAGCCTGTTCATTATCTATCTATCTATCTATCTATCTATCTATCTATCTATCTATCTATCTATCTATCCTGAGCCGGTTCATATCTATCTATCTATCTATCTATCTATCTATCTATCTATCTATCTATCTATCTATCTATCTATCTATCTATCTATCCTGAGCCTGTTCATATCTATCTATCTATCTATCTATCTATCTATCTATCTATCTATCTATCTATCCTTAGCCTGTTCATTATCTATCTATCTATCTATCTATCTATCTATCTATCTATCTATCCTTAGCCTGTTCATTATCTATCTATCTATCTATCTATCTATCTATCTATCTATCCTTAGCCTGTTCATTATCTATCTATCTATCTATCTATCTATCTATCTATCTATCTATCTATCTATCTATCTATCTATCTATCTATACTTAGCCTGTTCATTATCTATCTATCTATCTATCTATCTATCTATCTATCTATCTATCTATACTTAGCCTGTTCATTATCTATCTATCTATCTATCTATCTATCTATCTATCCTTAGCCTGTTCATTATCTATCTATCTATCTATCTATCTATCTATCTATCTATCTATCTATCTATCTATCTATCCTGAGCCGGTTCATATCTATCTATCTATCTATATATCTATCTATCTATCTATCTATCTATCTATCTATCTATGTATCTATCTATCTATCTATCTATCTATCTATCCTGAGCCTATTCATATCTATCTATCTATCTATCTATCTATCTATCTATCTATCTATCTATCTATCTATCTATCTATCTATCCTTAGCCTGTTCATTATCTATCTATCTATCTATCTATCTATCTATCTATCTATCTATCTATCTATCTATCTATCTATCCTTAGCCTGTTCATTATCTATCTATCTATCTATCTATCTATCTATCTATCTATCTATCTATCTATCTATCCTGAGGCGGTTCATATCTATCTATCTATCTATCTATCTATCTATCTATCTATCTATCTATCTATCTATCTATCTATCGATCCTGAGCCTGTTCAAATCTATCTATCTATCTATCTATCTATCTATCTATCTATCTATCTATCTATCTATCTATCTATCCTTAGCCTGTTCATTATCTATCTATCTATCTATCTATCTATCTATCTATCTATCCTTAGCCTGTTCATTATCTATCTATCTATCTATCTATCTATCTATCTATCTATCTATCTATCTATCCTTAGCCTGTTCATTATCTATCTATCTATCTATCTATCTATCTATCTATCTATCTATCTATCTATCTATCCTTAGCCTGTTCATTATCTATCTATCTATCTATCTATCTATCTATCTATCTATCTATCTATCTATCTATCTATCTATCCTTAGCCTGTTCATTATCTATCTATCTATCTATCTATCTATCTATCTATCTATCTATCTATCTATCTATCTATCTATCTATCCTTAGCCTGTTCATTATCTATCTATCTATCTATCTATCTATCTATCTATCTATCTATCTATCCTTAGCCTGTTCATTATCTATCTATCTATCTATCTATCTATCTATCTATCTATCCTTCGCCTGTTCATTATCTATCTATCTATCTATCTATCTATCTATCTATCCTTAGCCTGTTCATTATCTATCTATCTATCTATCTATCTATCTATCTATCTATCTATCCTTAGCCTGTTCATTATCTATCTATCTATCTATCTATCTATCTATCTATCTATCTATCTATCTATCTATCTATCCTTAGCCTGTTCATTATCTATCTATCTATCTATCTATCTATCTATCTATCTATCTATCTATCTATCTATCTATCTATCAATCTATCTATCTATCTATCTAACCTGAGCCGGTTCATATCTATCTATCTATCTATCTATCTATCTATCTATCTATCTATCTATCTATCTATCTATCTATCTATCCTGAGCCTGTTCATATCTATCTATCTATCTATCTATCTATCTATCTATCTATCTATCATTAGCCTGTTCATTATCTATCTATCTGTCTATCTATCTATCTATCTATCTATCTATCTATCTATCCTTAGCCTGTTCATTATCTATCTATCTATCTATCTATCTATCTATCTATCTATCTATACTTAGCCTGTTCATTATCTATCTATCTATCTATCTATCTATCTATCTATCTATCTATCTATCCTTAGCCTGTTCATTATCTATCTATCTATCTATCTATCTATCTATCTATCCTTAGCCTGTTCATTATCTATCTATCTATCTATCTATCTATCTATCTATCTATCTATCTATCTATACTTAGCCTGTTCATTATCTATCTATCTATCTATCTATCTATCTATCTATCTATCTATCTATCTATCCTGAGCCGGTTCATATCTATCTATCTATCTATCTATCTATCTATCTATCTATCTATCTATCTATCTATCTATCTATCCTGAGCCTGTTCATATCTATCTATCTATCTATCTATCTATCTATCTATCTATCTATCTATCTATCAATCCTTAGCCTGTTCATTATCTATCTATCTATCTATCTATCTATCTATCTATCCTTAGCCTGTTCATTATCTATCTATCTATCTATCTATCTATCTATCTATCTATCTATCCTTAGCCTGTTCATTATCTATCTATCTATCTATCTATCTATCTATCTATCTATCTATCTATCTATCTATCTATCTATCTATCTATCTATCTATCTATCCTGAGCCGGTTCATATCGATCTATCTATCTATCTATCTATCCTGAGCCTGTTCATATCTATCTATCTATCTATCTATCTATCTATCTATCTATCTATCTATCTATCTATCCTTAGCCTGTTCATTATCTATCTATCTATCTATCTATCTATCTATCTATCTATCTATCTATCTATCTATCTATCTATCCTTAGCCTGTTCATTATCTATCTATCTATCTATCTATCTATCTATCCTTAGCCTGTTCATTATCTATCTATCTATCTATCTATCTATCTATCTATCTATCTATCTATCCTGAGCCTGTTCATATCTATCTATCTATCTATCTATCTATCTATCTATCCTTAGCCTGTTCATTATCTATCTATCTATCTATCTATCTATCTATCTATCTATCTATCTATCCTTAGCCTGTTCATTATCTATCTATCTATCTATCTATCTATCTATCTATCTATCTATCTATCTATCTATCTATCTATCCTTAGCCTGTTCATTATCTATCTATCTATCTATCTATCTATCTATCTATCTATCTATCTATCTATCTATCTATCTATCTATCTATCTATCTATCCTTAGCCTGTTCATTATCTATCTATCTATCTATCTATCTATCTATCTATCTATCCTTAGCCTGTTCATTATATATCTATCTATCTATCTATCTATCTATCTATCTATCTATCTATCTATCCTTAGCCTGTTCATTATCTATCTATCTATCTATCTATCTATCTATCTATCTATCCTTAGCCTGTTCATTATCTATCTATCTATCTATCTATCTATCTATCTATCTATCTATCCTTAGCCTGTTCATTATCTATCTATCTATCTATCTATCTATCTATCTATCTATCTATCTATCCTTAGCCTGTTCATTATCTATCTATCTATCTATCTATCTATCTATCTATCTATCCTTAGCCTGTTCATTATCTATCTATCTATCTATCTATCTATCTATCTATCTATCTATCTATCTATCCTTAGCCTGTTCATTATCTATCTATCTATCTATCTATCTATCTATCTATCTATCCTTAGCCTGTTCATTATCTATCTATCTATCTATCTATCTATCTATCTATCTATCTATCTATCTATCTATCTATCTATCTATCTATCTATCTATCTATCTATCCTTAGCCTGTTCATTATCTATCTATCTATCTATCTATCTATCTATCTATCTATCTATCTATCTATCTATCAATCTATCTATCTATCTATCTAACCTGAGCCGGTTCATATCTATCTATCTATCTATCTATCTATCTATCTATCTATCTATCTATCCTTAGCCTGTTCATTATCTATCTATCTATCTATCTATCTATCTATCTATCTATCTATCTATCTATCTATCTATCCTTAGCCTGTTCATTATCTATCTATCTATCTATCTATCTATCTATCTATCTATCTATCTATACTTAGCCTGTTCATTATCTATCTATCTATCTATCTATCTATCTATCTATCCTTAGCCTGTTCATTATCTATCTATCTATCTATCTATCTATCTATCTATCTATCTATCTATCTATCTATCTATCCTGAGCCGGTTCATATCTATCTATCTATCTATCTATCTATCTATCTATCTATCTATCTATCTATCTATCTATCTATCTATCTATCTATCTATCTATCTATCTATCTATCTATCAATCTATCTATCTATCTATCTAACCTGAGCCGGTTCATATCTATCTATCTATCTATCTATCTATCTATCTATCTATCTATCTATCTATCTATCTATCTATCTATCTATCTATCTATCTATC
>OZ010597.1:75718812-75721312 GCA_963932145.1 Acanthosepion lycidas | reverse complement strand
ATCCTGAGCCGGTTCATATCGATCTATCTATCTATCTATCTATCCTGAGCCTGTTCATATCTATCTATCTATCTATCTATCTATCTATCTATCTATCTATCTATCTATCTATCTATCCTTAGCCTGTTCATTATCTATCTATCTATCTATCTATCTATCCTTAGCCTGTTCATTATCTATCTATCTATCTATCTATCTATCTATCTATCTATCTATCTATCTATCTATCCTTAGCCGGTTCATATCTATCTATCTATCTATCTATCTATCTATCTATCTATCTATCTATCTATCTATCCTTAGCCTGTTCATTATCTATCTATCTATCTATCTATCTATCTATCTATCTATCTATCTATCCTTAGCCTGTTCATTATCTATCTATCTATCTATCTATCTATCTATCTATCTATCTATCTATCCTTAGCCTGTTCATTATCTATCTATCTATCTATCTATCTATCTATCTATCTATCTATCCTTAGCCTGTTCATTATCTATCTATCTATCTATCTATCTATCTATCTATCTATCTATCTATCCTTAGCCTGTTCATTATCTATCTATCTATCTATATATCTATCTATCTATCTATCTATCTATATATCTATCTATCTATCCTTAGCCTGTTCATTATCTATCTATCTATCTATCTATCTATCTATCTATCTATCTATCTATCTATCTATCTATCTATCCTTAGCCTGTTCATTATCTATCTATCTATCTATCTATCTATCTATCTATCTATCTATCTATCTATCTATCTATCTATCTATCCTTACCCTGTTCATTATCTATCTATCTATCTATCTATCTATCTATCTATCTATCCTTAGCCTGTTCATTATCTATCTATCTATCTATCTATCTATCTATCTATCTATCTATCCTTAGCCTGTTCATTATCTATCTATCTATCTATCTATCTATCTATCTATCTATCTATCCTTAGCCTATTCATTATCTATCTATCTATCTATCTATCTATCCTTAGCCTGTTCATTATCTATCTATCTATCTATCTATCTATCTATCTATCTATCTATCTATCTATCCTTAGCCTGTTCATTATCTATCTATCTATCTATCTATCTATCTATCTATCTATCTATCCTTAGCCTGTTCATTATCTATCTATCTATCTATCTATCTATCTATCTATCTATCTATCTATCTATCTATCCTTAGCCTGTTCATTATCTATCTATCTATCTATCTATCTATCTATCTATCTATCTATCTATCCTTAGCCTGTTCATTATCTATCTATCTATCTATCTATCTATCTATCTATCTATCTATCTATCCTTAGCCTGTTCATTATCTATCTATCTATCTATCTATATATCTATCTATCTATCTATCTATCTATCCTTAGACTGTTCATTATCTATCTATCTATCTATATATCTATCTATCTATCTATCTATCTATCTATCTATCTATCTATCTATCCTTAGCCTGTTCATTATCTATCTATCTATCTATCTATCTATCTATCTATCTATCCTTAGCCTGTTCATTATCTATCTATCTATCTATCTATCTATCTATCTATCTATCTATCTATCCTTAGCCTGTTCATTATCTATCTATCTATCTATCTATCTATCTATCTATCTATCTATCTATCCTTAGCCTGTTCATTATCTATCTATCTATCTATCTATCTATCTATCTATCTATCTATCTATCTATCCTTAGCCTGTTCATTATCTATCTATCTATCTATCCTTAGCCTGTTCATTATCTATCTATCTATCTATCTATCTATCTATCTATCTATCTATCTATCTATCCTGGGCCGGTTCATATCTATCTATCTATCTATCTATCTATCTATCTATCTATCTATCCTGAGCCTGTTCATATCTATCTATCTATCTATCTATCTATCTATCTATCTATCTATCCTTAGCCTGTTCATTATCTATCTATCTATCTATCTATCTATCTATCTATCTATCTATCTATCCTTAGCCTGTTCATTATCTATCTATCTATCTATCTATCTATCTATCTATCTATCTATCTATCTATCTATCTATCTATCTATCCTTAGCCTGTTCATTATCTATCTATCTATCTATCTATCTATCTATCTATCTATATATCTATCTATCTATATATCCTTAGCCTGTTCATTATCTATCTATCTATCTATCAATCTATCTATCTATCTATCTATCTATCTATCTATCTATCTATCTATCCTGAGACTGTTCATATCTATCTATCTATCTATCTATCTATCTATCTATCTATCTATCTATCTATCCTGAGACTGTTCATATCTATCTATCTATCTATCTATCTATCTATCTATCTATCTATCCTGAGCCTGTTCATATATATCTATCTATCTATCTATCTATCTATCTATCTATCTATCTATCTATCTATCTATCTATCTATATATCTATCTATCTATCCTTAGCCTGTTCATTATATATCTATCTATCTATCTATCTATCTATCTATCTATCTATCTATCTAT